>CAJQTV010001467.1:0-23156 GCA_907163055.1 Formica aquilonia x Formica polyctena | reverse complement strand
ACCCCCCCCCCGTGACGTCACCCCCCTTGTCCTGATTTCCCCCCTCGCTCCTCACCCCCCTCAGAGCCCCTGGCTTAGAATCCGCATAGTATCACTACTACCATCCCGTGCGATTCAATCGGCCGCCCGATGCTTTCTTACGCGTTCACGGCGGTCGTTACGGCATGATAAACGCGGCTCAGTTCTTCCGCGGTTTCGCCCTTCATTTTTGATACGGCGGAGAATGTGGCAAAGTTCGACCGAATGAGTTCTTTCTTGTTCTCGAAGTGCTTCTTCAAGATTGCCCAAGCGCGCTCGTAATTCTCCCCGGTAACCGCTAACGGACGTATCAATTTTTCCGCAGGTCCTTGCAGGCACGAACGTAGATAATGGAACCGTTCGATGGGAGAAATTGCGGAATTTGTACCGATCACGGACAGGAATAAATCACGGAAGGACGGCCAGTCTTCATACGCGCCTGAAAACGGAGGTAACTTGATTTTTGGCACGCGGTTTTTAACGAGCGATCGCTATTTTGCTGCTCGTTAGACGACGCCGACGGAGGAGGAGCAGCTCGGTGCTGCTCCGCATATTCGGCGAGCTTGCCGCGTTGTTGAACGTAAGTATTTTCTACGGCATCAACAAAAGCAGTCGCGTACTCACTCTCGCTGTATCTTTCCTTATAGCTGGTGCGGATGAGCTCATGCTGTGTCTCGAACTTGGCCCACAGTTGATCCAGGATCTTGATCCGGGCCTCGATGCTGCCGAGGTTGATGCCAGCTGCGCCTAGCTTGCGTAGATTTTCCACCGACCTTGACATGCGACCGTGGATGTCGCGTTGAGCTTGCAGCAAATTGTTCAAGTCTGCGCACATTCTGTAATGTTTGTCTGTCCTTTTTCAGGTCTCACTCACAAACTCGCGGATGCCGGCGATGATCCGGCTCGAAGGACCAGAAAATGTTCGAGAGCGAGGCGAAATAGGACGAGTGTGCGAGGATCTTTTGGTTCGCGGAAAATAAATCTCGCGAGTACAATTCACATTCTTTAATTATAATCAAATAATTAACACAATCATAAATTATACAAAAGTTCCAGAAAAAAGCTCGGTCGGTTATAGGCGGTTTCACAAAGAGAATAGCGGTTGTCGTAAGCGGTTTCACAAAAAGAATAGCGGTTGTCGTAAGCGGTTATCAAAGCGGTTATCAAAGCGGTTAAACGTAAGCGGTAACTCTGCGCGTTTTCAGCGAGTGTCGGGCGCTCCTCAAGAGCGGGCCCTTTTATTGCGGTTCCTTAATCTCTCGCTGCCAATAAGTTTGAACCTCCGAGTTCGGTTCAAAGATTCAACGCGGCGCCAAACTTCATTGGCCGCCCCTTGAAATATCGGCGCGAGATGAGACTCAGAGCGAGTGATAGGCCGGTGGCCCGTACGTCACGGACTACGTCACGGCCTCGCGTGTGCCGGCAGCCGTTTCTCGCGCGGCTAACCGACAAAGTTGTTTGCGTGTTTTCTTGTTGAACTTGTTTGTCACATGGGCTTCAAAAGTCAAAAAACACCAAAAAACCTTAAATAATAACATCGATAAGAATATTGTTTTTCGACTTTGATCGCGATGGAATAATAATGCAAAGCCCATGTGACAACGAAAAAATTAATTTACATGTAATTAGATGCAATCTCAAACAGTATAGGAATAATAAGAAACGATTATACCTCATATTGTATACGGGAAAAATGTTGTACATTAGAATAAGAAAAAATAATTTTGTTTGTTTTGCGAAAAACGTCACTTTACGCCTCCGTTTTTCTTTTTTTTACGGGGGAGGGATGTTATAGCCCGAAAAGGCTATATACGAATTACTAGATACATATTATTTTGGAGATATATTATTTTATACGATAAGACATTGCTCAACATGTAACGCGAATACAGATCACGTTACGAACGTTGACCGAGCGAAGCGCTGACAACGCGAGCTACGCGCGAAGCCCGAGCGACCGCGCAATCACTTCATTGCGAAAACGCGGAAATCAAGGCAAGCGGAATAAGGGCGTTGCGAAAATGAAACGTAGAGGACCTACCTAAAAGCGAAATAAAAAAGGAATAAGGAAATTGCGAAACAAGCAAAGAAGTCCTACTTAGAAC
Source organism: Formica aquilonia x Formica polyctena (assembly GCA_907163055.1). NCBI lineage: Eukaryota > Metazoa > Arthropoda > Insecta > Hymenoptera > Formicidae > Formica > Formica aquilonia x Formica polyctena. The sequence goes on along the minus strand of CAJQTV010001467.1, from coordinate 21,033 downwards.
TCCTTAGCTTGCGTCCGGATCTTACCGCAAAATCGAGCGACACATGGTCTTGTCGCTGAACGACCCCCTCCTTGGAAACCAAGGGGAGATAATAAAAAGACCCATCGTTAACGAGCAGCGGGCAGTCTTTATCCTTCATTAATATTACGCGGGCAGTCTTTATCATTAATTAACATTACGCGGGCAGTCAATAACGCTTGTTACGGGAAACTATTAAATTAACGCCACGCAGTCGGCAGAAAGAAATACGAAAGATCGAGAAGTGAGTCTTGCGACCGAAACTCGACTCCAGACACGCACACGCCAAGATATCCGTTATCGCGATACGCGACGCGAGTGACGTGCGGGAACTTTGTAATTAAGCCAAGTTACGAATATATATATTTATTCCGAATCCAAAGGTGTCATTTTTATTTATAATAAAATCAGTGAGTTACTCGGGCGGAGCCCGAATTCCCAAATTCCTTCCGGCAAACGATCCTAACTACCGTTCCTCTCCGGAGGCATAATAGAATAAATGCAAATAGAATAAATATATAATTGGAATAAAAATAGAACATTTATATTATATATAATAGAATAAATATAGTTTATTTTCCATTCTTTTATGTAAGAGAAATAACTTGATAATAAAATAATAAAAATAAAAACATAACAATAATTACATTTTTAAATAAAAAAACGGGGATATTAGGGGATAATATTTTGAGATATATTTAATACGTATTATATATATGCCTGACATGTTAGATTCAATAATTACCCAGCTTTTAAGGAATATATAAATTAATAGAACAATAAATTTATATAGACAGTTTATGTTTATAACTGAATGAAAAAATTATTAAAAAATATAAAATAATAATAATAAAATATAAAAATATAAAATATAAAAATAAAATAAAAATGTAAAAAATAAAAAATATAAATTATAAAATATAATAAATACAAAAATACAAAAAGGCTTAAGAAGAAAAAGGCGGATGTACGTGCATATATTTAAATTACAAATCTCGAAAGTTTTAAGACTGGAATACAAAATAATAGACATATTTCGAGAAATTCTTAATATTAAACGTTTCGGTCTGGACCCTCTTCAGTAAAAACAAATTGAAAGAAAAAGAAAAGGTTCTTCTTAATGTTGAAACGCATTTTAACAGCTAACGTAAATTTTAAAAATAAAGATAAGAAGCTCTATATTAATCATCAATTGATGTGGTAATATTATATAATAATATTATTGTTGCATTTCTTCTTCATCGTCGTGAATGCAATATTAAGTTGTTTTTTCGCTCATGTTACGTCCAGACTCAATGGAAGGGAGAGTCAGCGGGAGGGCGTAATTTACTTATCTCTAGGCAAACGCTAGACGATGCGTGTCCTAGAGTCGAACGAACGATACAGGGCCTTAGACAGGTCAACGACCGGAAGGGTCGCTCTTACTCTGTCCACGGGCCGTTCGGTCGGCAGTCCCTTTTTTGGTAAAGGAACTGAATCCTTATTACCTGGGACGGGACTCTGTGCGATTTCGTGTAACGGGAAGGAAGTCGGGTTAATAAATTACCCGAATTTAAAATTTAACTTTACATTTATTCAAAAAATTGGAAATGAATGATTTTTAACAAAAAGAAAGATAAAATTTAACGAAAGAACATTTAATTTGATTTACGAAATCTTATTTATAAAAATACATTTTCTTAAATTCTAAGGTGTACTTGTTTTCGTGTGCGTGAGTGTAGGTGAAGGAAAATTATGTTCTTCGCGGGTGTTACAATAAATACGGAGGTCATCAACCGGAATTAGACGGGGAAACTAAAATTTAAATTTCGGTTGGAAATTTACAATAAATAGTTTTAGAAAAATTACATGAAATAAAAGTGTGAGTAGAATGATGAGGATAGAAAAATTATTAATTCGTGGACGCTCGAGCCAATTCCTTCTTAAGCCGCCTATTGCGACGATTCCGCGAACATTTGGTAGCCGCTCGCGAAGATCGTTTTTGTCTTTCCATTAAGGAAAGAATAATAATGAATAATAATGTAGAAAAATCGCGAGAAAATCCCTAATTTGAGAAACAATTCTTGGAGTTTTTCTTTATTTAATTGAATAATTCTAGATTTCAAGTTCGGATAATAAAGAAGGTGTAATTTTTATATTTTTATATGAAAATTTTTGGACGACCTGGGAGTAGAAAAGGTGACAAATGTAATCGGGAGTAACTCTGCGAAATACAGGTAACTCTCGATGACGGGCTAGGAGTCAAGAGTCGCTTTGTAAAATTCAGGTAACTCGTGACGACCGTCAGCAAGTCAGGAGTTACTCTGTGAAATACAGGTAACTCGTGACGATTGGTGGCAAGTCGGGAGTCACACCGTAAAATACAGGTAACCCGTGGTGTCTGGTAGGAAGTCGGGAGTCACATAGTAAAGTTCAGGTAACTCGTGACGACTGTCAGCAAGTCAGGAGTCACACTGTAAAATACAGGTAACTCGTGACGATTGGTGGCAAGTCGGGAGTCACTCTGCAAAATACAGGTAACTCGTGATGGCTAAAGTGAAGTAGAAAAAAGAGATTCGAGGTAATATTTCAAGGGAGGAAGAATGAGGATTAAGGAAGAGAAAATTACACAAAGAGACAATCGAGATCTAAGTACGAAGCATCGAAATGAGATACTGATTGATCCAAGAATTATTTCAGAATGCAAGACGTAAAATAATAATAATAATAATAATATAAACAAAAAGGGAAGGATAAAAATTGAAATTGTTCAACCCACTTACTACTTGAGAATGCGTTGATACTTGTAGTGACTAAGTGTGGTTCGGCTCCAGCTGTCGTGGCTAATCAAAATGGGCTCGGCAATGATGGCTAGGGAACCCGGCTTATTGTGTTGCTGGTTTTAAACACGGTTTGTTGGCACTTAACACTTACGTATCACTAAATCTTTCACTTTTATTTGAGCTCGCTCTCTGCACAATTTAGAGTCGCGGGAAAACTTGATCTCCGAGCTGACTACTAGCTAAGTAGTGAGTCGGTTGAAGAACGAAAACGGAATGAATTTTCGAGCGAGGATTTCGCGTATCCTCGAATCTTAGCGTCTCCCCACGTACCCTCTCCATTAGGCAATCAGAATTCTTTTTTAACAAATCAAATCTTTACTATTTACCCCTCTCATGAGTAGGAGGTGCTACCCTTCCAGAAGAAGGTCCAGAAATTGCGCCTATTGGTGTAGGCTTTTGTTTTTAGAAGTTAAGTCCAGCCTATTGGAGAGTCCGTTATGATCGGCTAAGTTGACATTTTTATTATTCCCGCTGAAATTTATCTCAAACAGATAACACAAGAGGGTGGTCTGGCGGGCGAGCACGCGGTGTCAAGTATCGCGAGTTCTGCTTACGGATTTTGGTTTCATCTGTAAACCATCGTCCGTGTCCCTCTCCTTGTTCTTTGTTTTAAACCCTTAAGCCCGTCGCGCGGACCTTAGAGTTGAATATTTCATTCATCTGTTTGTTTTCCGTACGCACATGGTCTAGATTTCTAGTGTTCGAGGGTCTCTTATCTTTGTTTAAAATTTTCGAATCTTTGACGTGGGTTCTAGTCCCGGAATATTTATTGATCCGTCTCAAATTTTCAAACCTTTGACGTGGGTCTTAGTCCCGGAATATTTATTGATTCGTCTCATAGTTAAAAAATTGTATCGTTCTAAAAGATTAGTCTCGCCTGCTAGATATCTCCTTGTTTATTGTTTACGTCGTGTGCAGAAAGGTTTCAGAGCGTAATTTTTTATATCAGTGAAAGAATTCTATGAAAGAAAAGAATCGTGGAGTCCACCGGATGTAACACTCAGATAGTGATTTTTTATATAAATTTTCTCTAAATTTGTCGTTATGAAAAAAGTTAGATGTTCACATGTCACTGCCATAATGTAAGCAGTTTTATCATTAGCTCTCAAAGCGTATTTTATATATTTTATAACGCAAATTGAATTTAATATCTTAATGGTCATATTATTTCTTTTTCTCGTTTTCGCATCTGGAATTATTGAAAATGTTAGATGCCAGATGTGAATTATTACAAATGCTTCACTTGAATGCGACGGATTGTTCTTCCAATAAGATCTTTCAATCGTTTGAGAACGAATTGTTGATAAAGAATATTTCTCTTCAATTGATCGTTGGTTTTAATTACAATAATGCCTCTGTAACGATAGGCATAACTTCCTCTTTTAAAACAAAATTGATAGAAAAAAGTCCAAATTTTGTAACACTTCCATGTGTGTGTGCCACTCTTCAACATTAGCAGCAACAGCGGCCTACGAAATAATTTCTCAAGACTATGAACATTTTATTAAAGGCATTTCCACATTTATCAACAGTGATCCAAAAAAACAGATATTTTCCGAGATTCCCAGATATGCTTCGAAAATAAATCTTTGAGTATTTTGAAGTATGCAGAAACACGTTGGTTAACGCGTCACGAGTGCATTCAGAGAATCTTGCAAATATGGGACACATTAGGCAACTTTTTGATGAAACAGGTACCTGAGAACGTTCGTTCTGCAGATATATATAACTTGCTTTCTAGTTTTCAAAATCCTTCAACGAAAGCTTATTTCTTCTTTCTTGAATTTGCACTTGATTTCTTCAACAAATACAATGCAAAGTTTCAAACAAGCAAATTTATTATTCACGAATTGCAGCCTTCGTCAATAGAACTGCAACTTTGGTTCCTTTGAAAATTTATGAAGCCTGCTTTACTAAAACCCAAAGTGTTTCGTCATTGCTAGAACCGTGAACTTCTCTGATCAATCATCTTCCTTTAGAGGAAACAGATTTTGGTTTTGAATATCAAGAATATTTGCAAGAGCAAATAAATCAGAAAATTCTTTCTAAAACAGACGTCGATCTATTCGAGAAAATTGCTTGCAATTTTATGTAAAAGCAAAATTGATGAACATATTCGAAACCGGCTTCCAATCGATGATAACTTTTTACATTGTATTGCGTATTTTCGATAACAAGACTGCATTGTTTGAGTGTGATCAAGAGTCAACGGTTCTTAAAGTACTGCAGGTTAATTGCAGATTAGGAAAATTAGTCGATGAAGATGAAGTGTGAAATGAATGGAAATCTTTATATGAAGTTGATCTATCTATAAAAGTCGACTGGTCTAAATTATCCTTGATATGTGCAAACAAATCGGTTTATATTTTACGAACGAAGAAAATATTTGTTTTCCAAATTTACGATCGCTTTTAAGCATTGTAAAAATTCGTCACTCAAACGCTGAAGTTGAACGCCTATTTTTCATTATTTCAGACGTAAAAACAAGAAAAAGAAATAATATGTCCATTGAAACATTTAATTAAATTTGCGTTATAAAATACGCTTTAAGAGTTAATGAAAAAACCGCTCGCATTATGGCAATGACACGTGAACATCTAATTCTCAAGACGACAAAAAATTTATATAAAAAATCAATACCTGAGCGAAAAAGCAATTTAATATTGTATTCACACGACAATGAAAACGAGATGCAACAATAATATTATCATATAATATTATCACATCAATCGATGATTAATATAGAGCTTTTTATCTTTGTTTTTAATTTACGCTGGCTGTTAAAATGCATTTTAACAATAATCTTACCAAGAACTTATTTTCTCGTTCTTTCATTTTGTTTTTACTGAAGAAAGTCTAGTCAAGGATCGAAACATTTAATATTAAGAATTTCTCGAAATTTGTTTATTATTTTTTATTCTGGTCTTAAAAACTTTCGAGATTTATAATTATACATGTAGATGTTACATGAGATTTGTAATTGTACGTACATATATGTACGTACATACATCCGCTTATTTGCTTCTTAATTTTTTTCGTATTTTTGTATTTATTATATTTTGTTTCTTATATTTTTTGTATTTTTTAATAATTTTTTTATTCAGCTATAAACTGTGTCTATTTAAATTGTTCTATTAATTTATATATTTCTTAAAAGCTGGATAATTATTGAATCTAACATGTCAGTCATATACAGGATGTCCGGTAATAGACGGATCACCTCTCATGTGCAGATAGAGCGGGTTAAACCGAGTAGAAAAGTCCTGTACCATTTTGCGATCTTCACAATAATTAATGAAATATTAAGTAAAAAGATCGGCCAATCCGCGCGAGTAGAAGCGCGTGGCGAAGCAGTGGGAGGAGCGTTCTTCAAAGAACAATGGCTATGTATAAGCGGCAGGACTTCAGCGTTAAGGTGCGAATTCATGGGACGCTCGTTTCAGCGTTGCATGTGGTCACGTGACTTCGATTCGACGCTAGCGTCAAGAAAAAAAGCTGGATTTCCTCAGCTTCAACGTCAAGCCGTGCTGTTAGCCACATGAATGAGATTTTTTTTTTCCCTGTATCGTGCTTCTTCCAAAATAATGACAGGAAAAATTGCGTGGTAAGATCCATGATTGTATTATCGTTCTATGAATATTGGATTTACCCAATAACGTTTCCTATGATAATTTCTTTTTTCCTGTTTTTGTAATTCATTATTTATCAGATGAAATTCATTATTTATCAGCATTGGGGATTTCGTCTCTCCGTGGCAGTCGGCATTGCATCCATGGAGCGAAGATTCCAACATCGCTCTGGAGTCGTATGTACTGTGTTAAAGTGGCGTAAAGTGTGAGGTCTGAATAGCTCAGTGGTAAGAGCAGTTGCCCGAAAAGCGAAAGACTCGGGTTCGATTCCCGATTCAGCCACTTGTACCTCGCATATTTTTTCAGACCCGCAAATGTTGTTTTCTAACAATTATTTGTCGGGCTGAGGAAGTGTGTAAACGCCCCACACAGATACGACAGTGCCGCTGCCACGGAAAAGATGGATGCTTGGTTCGTGCCTCCTCCCGCCTTAAATCCCCCCCACGCTTCACTCTGCGGTGTACATCTGTGCCAGCGTAAGTGCTGGTAATCTGTCCACTAGATCCACCACGTGGTGACGGTGGAAGATCGTATTATTAATTGGGAGCAGAAGAGGGGGCTGCTTAGGCGTAGTGGTTTAGGATGGACGACTACTCGAGGAGGCTTCCATTCATACTGGTGACGAGTCAAGACTCATCGCTGAGCGGCTACAGGCGCCAATTTTCAATCGTTATGATTTGGACCGCTCTGGCGACGTGCTGGGGATTTCGTCTCTCCGTGGCAGTCGGCACTGCATCCATGGAGCGAAGATTCCAACATCGCTCTGGAGTCGTATGTACTGTGTTAAAGTGGCGTAAGGTGTGAGGTCTGAATAGCTCAGTGGTAAGAGCAGTTGCCCGGAAAGCGAAAGACTCGGGTTCAATTCCCGATTCAGCCACTTGTACCTCAAATATTTTTTCAGACCCGCAAATGTTGTTTTCTAACAATTATTTGTCGGGCTGAGGAAGTGTGTAAAGGACACAGGCCCGATCGGACACAAGCCCGATCGGACACAGACCCGATCGGACACAAACTCGAAATTATTCGTTCCTGTAGTTCATAATTTCAGAAGTCAATATCTCTTGAACGAAGCGTTTGCGAGCATACTTCCAGAGGAAAATTTTTTCTTGTTTTAAGGTCCTAAATTCATATTTCAAGTTTGGCCATTTAACCCGGGAACACCCTGTATAATGAAAGTGTCTTTATTTTTTTTCTACATGTATCATGAATGGAGATAATATGATGCAAAGTCGAAATGTATAAAATTTTTATTAAGATACGTCTCCGTCGTCATCGCTCTATATGTGTATACATGTATACAACACATGCAAAGAAATATAATGGTATCACGCTACACGCATATACACGTACACAACACATGCAATATACAAATGCATTAGTCATGTTGCACGGTTGACGCGTTCGACAGAAGATTGCGCTAGCGGTGCCCTGAGATTTGACAAGTAAATGAATTTGACAAGTAAATGAACAGTAAAAAAGGTTATAACGGTAGTGTCTCGCGCCAAGTCACACGCAACCAAATTCACGCGTATTAAGAGTATCGCGGAATAATGCAATAAGAAAGAGAAGTGATAAAGTGATAAGAAATTATTAATGGTTATAAGAGTATCGCGGAATAGTGCAAGGAAGAAAAGTGATTTCTTTTAATCGATATCATATTGGGCAAAATTAGATTATACTCTGATTATCGAGGACAAATTAATAAGTATCGCAGAATAATGCAACAAGAAGAAAAGTAATAAAGTGATTAAGGTAAAGTGATAAGAAATTATTCAGCTATAAATTATAAGAATATCGCAGAATAGTGCAAGGAAGAGAAGTGATTTCTTCTAATCGATGTCATTTTGGACAAGATTAGATTATATTATGATTATTGAGGACAAATTAATAAGAATTTATTTTGTAAATTAATGAATTTTATTTTTAATTTTAGAATATAAATTGTGGATAAATCGGGAAATGAATATAATGAATCTGATATTTCCTTTGAGGGTAATATGAATTTAGCTGACGGGAAGGCAGATTATGTACATAGCTTATTAAATGGGCTTTTGAAATTCAATATACTTTCAAGGAAGAAGAAACAAAATCAAGATTTACAGAATATTCTATAAGTAGTAGTGTGATAAGAAGGAATAAGCAACTTACGTTGTTGGATGATAGATTTGAACAGGTTTAAATTTTTATCTTTTTCAATACAATGTTATTATACATAACATTGTTTTAATCGGGCTTTAATATTTTAATAGTATAAATAGTATTTTTTCTTATTAAGCTTTTAATATTTTATATGCATTGCATTGTTTCCCAAAGTATATAATACAAGATTTAATTTTTTTTAAGCATTGAGTTATTTTATATAATGGCCTAGTTTATACCGATATATACTTTAATACGTACTAAATACTATATTGGCCAATCATAGTCATTCCTTTAAAGAATGGAGCGGCTGTAATTGGACAGTATAGTATTTAGTACGTATTAAAGTATATCGGTATAAACTATGACAATGTCTGTTTCTTTACACAGTAGATTATTTTATATTAAAATTTGAAAGAACGAATAAAATGTCTGTTTTTTTTTCAATGCATTGGAATATTTTACATTATAATGTTTGATTTTTACGCACTAGAGTATTTTGCATTAATATCTATATGTTACTTGTCTATACACTGAAGTATTTTGCATTATTTCTACACACGAACATTATGAAACATTAATACCAATTTTTTTCTACACATTATATGTTTACTTTATACACTTGTTTCCTTATGCATTAAATTAATATTTTAATTACAATAATATTTTAAAACACACTGGTGTATTGATGCTTTCTTTTCTATGCATTACATTTATTTTCCATTAATTTTCATATTGTTTATATTCATATTATAATCATCCTGCTTTTCCATATCAGATATACTCTCAGCGTTTTAAGATTCCTATTGCGAATCGGCTTCGTCACTGTCTAATTTTTCCTCACTTTGTTCTAATGTACTTTCAATCTCTTCATCTTCCATATTTTCTGCAGAGCTTTTGTTGATTAAAACTTTATAATATTACGTTGATAAATCTATATTGTTTATAGAACATGTAGAATTAAAATAAAAACACTTTTTTTGTTAAAATACTTTTACAATATTATAGATTGATTCATTTGCACTCTATATACGGCTACAATTGCCAATTTCTAATTTTATTTTATTACTTTTAAAATATTTTTTATATTACAAACTCAAGCTGTTGATTAAGCCTATTAGAAATTTGATTGCTGTACATGTTATATATAGTAAAAAAAAAATGATATAATCCCTAAAAACTTACCTTTTTTAAAAAAGGTAAAAAAAGGGCTCCAAGTACACGCGCCAGTTGTGAAAAATTGTTATATGCATTTGTAAAACAGTATTACTTTAATTTAATCTGCACAAAATAATGTTATTATAAATTATTGAAAATAAAAACTTATAAAAATATTTTAACAAAAAAAGTTGTACAAATATATTCTACAAAAATAATGATGTAAAGTTATAAAGAATTGCGCCAACTGAAAAAAATTTGTTATAAAATTTGGTAATTATTTACATTAACGGACCCCTCGCCAATGACCTTGACCTTGACATATGTTGTCAAGGACATGACTCTGAGTAACTTTTTCTTATAACTTAATCGGCGGTCTCTTATAATTTCTGAGATATTTAAAGTTAAAGTTTGATTCGAAACGAAAATTTGGTTTGGATTGTACAACGTAACACAAGTAGCAAATTACTCACACCAAATTTGGTAATTATTTACATTAAAAATTTGGTGTGGGTTAGGTTATATCTTCCGGAAGTGGAGTTCCCCCGTAGGGGGGGGGGGCGGAACCCACTGTGTCCACATATACATTTTCCCATCCACACAACAATTGTGGAATGGATCTCGCTTCGCACTATAAAGTATATGCGTGGACGCAGTGGGTTCCGCCCCCACTACGGGGGGGCTCCACTTCCGGAAGATATAACCTAACCCAAACCTATTTCTGATTCAAAACTAAAATTTATGCTTCTGCTTATGCTTATATTAGTGTTTCATAACTTTTATTTGTAGAACAATTTTTTAATAAACAATGAGCGCCAACAAAAATCTTTTATGTTACTCAGGGTGATAACCTTGACAACATATGTCAAGGTCAAGATTATCGAAGCTGCCTCCCCTATATTGCATATAAGCAATATACCAATTACTTCCTTTAGCACTGACACAAAGTAGCAAATTTCTCAAACTTTTTTTGTTTATAACTTTTTAATAAACAGTGACCGCCGATTAAGTTATCAGGAAAAGTTACTCAGGGTCATGTCCTTGACAACATATGTCAAGGTCAAGGTCATCGGAGAGGTGTCCGTTAATGTAAATAATTACCTAAAATCTTTTTATTTTATTATTTCCAATATTAAGAAAAATTATATTTAATAAATCGCAATATAATTAAAGTAGTAAGGCGTATAGCTAAAATAGAGTTATTTTATAATTAATTAAATGCACAATATATTCACATCTAACGCTATGTTTATGAAAGAAAATTTCTCATAAACTCAAAGGGCCAATTTCACCAAGTCCGGTTAGATTAACCGACGGTTAAAATTAGAAGGGTAGCCAACAGAAAATAGAGGTGAAGGAAAACCAAGCATTCTTATCATTTCAGTTGGAACCCTGCTAATTTTAACCGTCGGTTAATCTAACCGAGCTTGGTGAAATTGGCCCTAAGTCGCATAAAACAAACTTACACCAAAGCAAAGTATAAAAACTTGGCGTGCTCGGGTCGCATTAAAACATATTGTTCCAGATTTATTTGCATTAAGACGTGTACATTTTATAAATATATACATTATTTGGTAATATATGTGAATGATAATACATGTAGATAATATATATATATATATATATATATATATATATATATATATATATATATATATATATATATATTTATAAATTGAAATTTTAGTAGACTCCTAATACCGAACTAGTTCCTGTGCGATTAAGTACATAGACCGTATGGACGGCTTCTGCCTACAGATTAAACGGCATACCTTTGGCATAGATCATGCTTTGTGCTGTTTCAGTTACTGTCCTGTTTTCTCTTTCAGCCGTACCATTTTGCTCCGGTATATAGGCGACACTTTTCCCGTGTTTGATCCCGTTCTGCCTCAGAATTTCTTGCATTTCTCTATTGACAAATTCTAGGCCGTTATCAGTTCTCACTTTTTTAATTCTTTTTGCTTCTTGTACCTCTATTGCTTTCAGGAAAGATTTGAAATTTTCCATTACTTCTGATTTACTCTTTATAAAGTATACACATGCCGAAAATGTGAGTAGTCATTCTTGAGAAGCAAAAAATATCTGGATTTTCTTATCGAGACGTGCTCCATTGGTTCGCAGATATCTGTGTGGATTAGGTTACCAGGTTTCTTGCTTTGCGATTGGCTTGTAGGGAAGGATTTCCGACTCATTTTCCCTAGAGCACATCCTTCGCAGAGCCGATCTGTCTCTGATCTAACCTTGATCCCCCACTTTTTTAGCATCCTGCAGACATGCGCTATGTTCTGATGCGCTAGTTTTTCATGCCAAGTCTGAAGCGACGCTTTTTCCTCGGTATGAATCCATACTTGCTCATGACTATTGCCGCTCGTCTTTTGTTGGCAAGCTTTAAGTCTCATTCTGTATAAGTTCTCGTATCGGTCTTTCACTGCAACTACGTTACTTCCGTTCTGCAGCTGACACTTCTGGTTATTCTCAATCACTTCAAGTTATCTCGATGATAACTTCAGGGGGTTGATTGTGTATCTTAAAACGATGTGAAAATTACTAATTATTAAAAAGTGAGTAAATTCACTAAAATATCTATGATTTCATTTGTCGAAATCTAGTAAATCTGTTTTGTTAAATTTATAACTCGACAGGTTAATCTGTAGATAACACGCGGTGAGGTCCGAGGCCTGCGAGGCGCAAATCACTGTGACAGCGCGGGCGCTTTCATAAAAGGCGCGTCGACTCGCGTTGAGCGCCCAGCGCTCCAATCAGCGAAGCGCTCGTTTCTTTGCCGTTACGTATCGCGCGCCGCCGCGCTCCGCGAATAGCGAGACTCGAGCCTCGCATAATTTGAACTAGCAACGGCTAGTTCAACAACAACAAATAAAATTGTCCTCCGACTTTCTTGAAGATTCGTCGATACCCATTGTGAAGCTTCAAAACCGATGTATCATCTCAGAGAATCTTCCAGAAGGTCGGAGATATAAAACCGAGAGCACGTAACCACACCGCCGCACTAAGCAATAGAGCTCTCCGCTAGTCATGCGTATTTCTGCTTTTTCACTCACGGATTTTTGCCGAGCCGATTTTCAGTAATTAGTTACACGCACTTCCGCATCCGAATTAATTGCAAGATCGGCTTTCGCTGCCGTATCTGCATTGTTGTTTTGTGGCCGTTAATTGTATCTATAGACAAAATATAATTTATTGCCGCGCAACCATTTCACTGCTCTCTAAGTTACTCCGAACCCTTCCCGCTCCCTTTTCGCACTATTCAACTAGCCGCATTAGGTCTTGAACATGTTCACTTTTGTAATTTTCATTTCGTTTCAAAGATACACAATCGACTCCCAGGTCTTTATCGAGCGCTGATGATAAGGAAAATAGATTATACTTTAGCTTAGGTATGTACGAGACTGGAGTTAGATAGTTCCGTTTCCATTCGCTTCCATTGTATGCGTAGACGTCGATTCTCTTTTTCCTATGGCGTGTATAATCTCACCGTTCCCAATTCTTACCGAAATTGGCGAAGTCAACTCCTCGTAATTCACAAACCAGTGGCGATATGTGCTGGCTTGCACCTGAATCCAGATATCAGTCGTTGACTACTTTTTGTTGCAGAAGTGTTATGGCTGTTTCGACTCGTCCGACGAAAGCCGCATCCCTATCTTAAGGCTTTGCGGTTGCTTTTTCGCTGCCTACCTTGAATCTGCAGTCACGCTTCCAGTACCTTTTTCCCACACTTAAAGCATTTTTCTGCTGGGTTGTCCGACTTCCATTCTCTTTACTGTCCTTTCGTAATAAGTTGTTGCTTCGTTTTTTCTGCAAAAGCGCTGTTTCTATGACTATCGTGCTGCTTATTCCTGAGCTCCTTCATCTTGAACCTTGCCGTGAGGTTCGACAGGGTCCTTTACTTCTGGCTTGTCGACTCCCATGCTGTGTTGAAATGCTGATAGGAAAATGGAAGAGTCATTAAGATCTTTGTCATTATCATCTCATCGGAAACAAACTCGCCAAGCATGCTTAAACGATACGCAAGATCTTTTATCTTCGCTATATGCGTAGCTATGTCATCTGCAGCTTCCTTACCTAGAGTATACCATTGTTGTTGAAGAACGTGTTTTGCAGTTTCGCTTTTGCTTTCGAAAATCTCGTGGAACTCATTCCACATCTCTTTGACAGACTGACAGTTTATAATATTTATAAAAGTTTATAAGGGTTGTTCGCTTACTGTTGTCATTATAATTTTTTTAGCCTTACTGTCTAATCTGTTCCATGCTTTGAGGTACCATCGATATTCTTCCATAATATCGGCTCCTCCTGCCGGTCACTGAAGTTTTTCATACTCTCCGGTAACTCAAGCGCATCTGCTGCGTTAATCAGGATTCTTACTTGAAATTTCCATGTCCCAGTTTTCCAATCCTTTCAGTTTATCTATTTTTGCGAGTTCACTATCCATCTTCGGTATTTTTGCATTTTGCACGTGGCGGCTAACCTCAGATAAAACCTCGCGTCTTTCCCCGAACAAAGACAAAACTGAAAATTCTACCAATCCGCGTAAAAATATTAATGATATCGTGTATCTGGGCCCATAACCTATTGTTATTAGCAGGTATTTGGAAATCAATAAATATTACGCCGGTATTATTGGATATTACAAAGATTTATTTGTATAAAAGTACACTTCTCTATCAAGTGCTTATGGTGAAATGATTTTACGCATACGGCGTTAGCTCCTCGAAGACTTCTGATCAAGTGCTCGGATTGGAATGTTGTCGCTCTTTATATACTATCAAAGTGTAGGCCGCGTGTGAAAAAATACAATTCGATGAAGCGGAGACAAGAGAGATTCCACGTATGCACGTGCAGTTTGCAACTTGATATTCGGTTCTAAGAACTATATGCAGGTGGCTTTAAATACATGCCGCCGCCTTAGACGCTTAGCGTTGAATGCTTAGCCTTGATAATATATTGGAATGTCTATCTCAATATTTCCAACACCAAAATTCTCACAAATTGCGTGCGATGAAACCATGCTTACGACGAGCCGCCGCAAGCCATTCATTTCGTTTGGCAACAAAGATGAACTTCACAATGACAGGGCTGGAGGAGGTATTACCGCTTCTAATTCGCATCACATTTGCAATATCCGATGAAGAGAGATGAGACAGCTCGAGTCTAACAGCAAGCACGAATAGTATTTATGTAATGTGCATAGTTTCGGTGGTCGGCAGGCCAAAGATGATCAGTTTATGGTCACGTTGGAAAAATTCAAAATTCCTAATGCGGTTTTCAAGACCTTGTATGACGCTCGGTATTGTAGAGTGGGGCGAAACCCATTGTGCAACAGATTTCTCGATTGCAATGCATCGATTCTCGAGAGTAAAAAGACTAAAGAATAGAGAGCTGAGCGACAGAAATATTATCTACAGCAGTTGTCAGTTGGTCGACAATGGAGCAGACAGCATTGCATTGTACTAGAGTCTTTTCGAAATTTTGCCTCCTGGTATCGATTTTGTTGTTTAAGGTGTCGACTATTCCGATTTTGGCGTCCATTTCATTGAACTTAGATTCAACCATGGACACTTTAGATGATACCGTGGAAAACATTTCTTGAGGTCGGAGAGAACGTCAGCAACATCGGAGGAGACAGACGATTTAGTAGCGAAAACAGAATGAGCGCCGAGTGGAGATCTGGCTGGAACGCATAACCATTTTTACGCCTAAAATCACCGATTCTAAATCCATTAATTTCAGACCGATAAATATTAGTGACGGAGCCAGTGGAGGGAGTTGCGATAGATGCAGTCGGCGGCGACATATTGTTATCGGTCTTATAGAAGGCACAGATCCGGTTTTTTTGCCAAAAAGCGTTTACACTTAGAACAGCTCGGCTGACATGCTATCTCCGTTCATCGTCTTTCCAGTTTTGACTGATTCTTTGTTTCTGTTTTGTTTTCAAGGAAAGTGATGAGCAATTGTCAAATTCTATTGTCAAATAGAAGAGTCTAGAAATGCAGATCGAAACACGTGTGGACACTACACTAGGATATGGCGCACAAAACGTCAAAAAGTCATACCGAATTCAGAATGTCATACAGCACTTTCAGTCATTAGAAACAGTAATAGATGCGAGAATTAAAGGCAGCAATGCTAACACATTAGAAAGCGCAGACACGTCACGAAAGAGTGTACATGCAACGCTACGACACACCATGTGCAAGAAAATAGTTTAATTCTGATATAGTTCATGATATATTATAACTTTAAGCCACAAAAAGCCGCGAAAGAACAAACTGAAAATAGAAATCACAGCATTTAAAAAATACGTCTGTACACAACGACCTCCAGAGCGATATATATTAACATATTCTATAATTATATATTAATATATTCTATAATTATACGATTTCATATGGTTTGCAACTTTCTGCGCAAAGCGAGATCTACTCTACATTGCTTTGTGCTTTGAACGTGAAACGAGCTTTATAATTATACGGTTTCACGTGGGTTTGCAACTTTTTGCACGAAATGACGTCCATCTCACATCGGCCTGTGCTTCGGATGTGAAACGAGGTTTATAATTATACGGTTTCACGTCGATTTGCAATTTTCTGCGCGAAGCGACATCCACCCCACATCGCCCGGTGCTTCGGATGTGCGAAACATTTATTTATCAGATTGATCAAGGATTCTATTATGGGATTCAGTGAGCAATTAGGTATCAGTCTGCACTTTTAGTTAAAGATTTTAATTATGTGTACATATATGTGCAATATGGTCATATGTGTAATGTGATGTGCGCAATAATGTCATGTGTGCAATGTGTATGTGCGCAATAATATCATGTGTGCAAAGTGTTAATATGATTTTCTTATTTTATGTGTGCAATATGGCCATGCGTGCAATGTGTACGTGTGCAATAAAATCATATGTGCAATGTATATATGCGCAATAATGTCATGTGTGCAATGTGTTTATGCGTAATAAAGTCATGTGCGCAAACATATGTTTGTATTTTTAATTATTACATGTGCGCAATAATACTTGTAATTACTCTGTAGGCAATCGGGAATGTTGACAAACAAAGCTGTCGGCTTCATTGTGGATAAACAAAGCCGTTGGCATTTGGGAATGTAGGCAAACGGACCTTTCTCAATAAAATTAGCATCGTTTTTTGCGGAACATAATATTTTTTTGGCATCGTAGATAATTCAGTTTCTTTATTAAAAGATATTTGTATTGATCCTGAAATTGTAAGAGATCTTTCATTGAGTCAACTTAAGTACACCCAAATCATTAAAGAAATTATGGCAAAACAAGAAACAGAAAAAGTTATTGAAATTTTGAAAACTCGTAACTTTTTATTTTAATAGATAAAAGCATCGATATTACAGATACTAAATTTATATGCGTACTTGCACAATATATTTCATCTAACAATAAAAAAGTAAAAACACAACTATTAGATTTATTATCTTTAGATGCTATAAATTGTATCGGCAAAAATATTTTTAAAACTTTTAATACTTTTAAACAATCTTAAAATTTTTAGAAAGAAAACAAAATTCTAATAATGAAAATTGTTGGAAGAACAAGCGATGACATGTTTGTAATAATCGGATGTAACAATTCTTTTTATTCATATTTAAAATTTGAGGTACCAAATTTGATAATGTTTAATTGTACGTCCCATTTCTCTGCGCAAATAAAGCCAGTGAGAAATTGCCGCCATTTTGTGAAAATTTTATTAGAAGGGTTATTTACATTTCGAGCAATACACAGAAATGTGCAATTTTGGAAGAATTTCAAATTGTTTTCACATTGAATGTAATAAGTTAAAATTATTAAATGCTAGATGGTTGTTTACACAAATGTGTTGTTCAATTGCTTGGAAATTGGGATGTATTAAAAAGTTATTTTACTTTATCCGTTTTAGAAGAAAAATCAAAATCTGTCGAAGAGAGAAGTAGTATAGCAAGGAGAGTTCTAAGGCAAGTCCTCTGAGGGGGGGGGGGGGGGGGGGGGGAACTAGCGCGGGGGGAATGACGTCACGCGCGGGAATCGCGTCCTAACTGGTGGGCGAGGGGTCCGCGGAGAGGGGGGGGGGAAGGGGACCGCGTCCTAACCGATGGGCGAGGGATACGCGGAGAGGGGGGTGGAGGGGAGACCGCGTCCTAACCGATAGGCGAGGGACCCACTAACCTAACCGGTAGGCGAGGGGTCCGCGGAGAGGGGGAGGGGGGCCCGCGGCGAAACCGATAGGCGAGGAACCCGCGGGGAAGAGGGAAAGCGATGCCGCGAGGAGGCGTGAGAGAAGGATAGCGCGAGGCGTCCGCAATGTGTAAGAGAAGAATAGCGCTAATGATATTCTATGGGCGTGGGAGAAGGATAGCGCGAGGCGTCCATATGAGCGTAAGACAAGGATAGCGTTTGCATGCACGTGGATGATACGGCGTTCGCAAGGCGGTGTGAGAGAGATAGCGCGAGACATGCACGCGTGTAGGAGAAGGATAGCGTTCGCATTGGCGTGGGAAAAGGATGACGTTCGCATGTATGTGGGAGAGAGAGAGAGAGAGACAGCGCGAGGCATGCACGCGTGTAGGAGAAGGATAGAAGAAGGTGCAGAAATAATCAACATTTTTAATACAATAATAATAATAATATTTATTCAATATATGTTTAATATAAATCCATGTGTGTGTGTGTGTGTGTGTGTGTGTGTGTGTGTGTGTGTGTGTTTAAAAAAAAATATATATATATAAAATATAAAAATATAAAAATAAAAATAATAATAAAATAATAATAAAAATAATAATGATAATAATAATAATGCGGCGCTCCATCTGAAACAGAAAAAATACAAGCCTTATTAAAATATATAGTTTGAACGTTCTAAAATTTTTAAAAAATAGATACTTACAATTAATTCTTCGAGTATTTCAATGCGGTTCATAACAAGACGTCAGCTGCATTTTATATATCAAAGTCCCATTCCTTGTACATCACTTCTTCATGATCTCTCAGACGATGATCCAAATCTATTGTATTAGATTTCTTCAAGCCGATTTCTCGGCCTTGTACCATTTGTACAAGTGAAGTCACAGGAGTGTTTGTCGACAGCGCCGGGACACGGACATCTATGGGTTTGTAACGTTTGCGTAACGAATGTCTTAAACTTTCAAGTCGCGCAATTCGGCCAAACAGCGATTGAATTCCTCGCGTTTCTCCATATTTCCAATTCAAGTCTTTTTCACAACACAAGTTTTTGTCCAGCTTATACAATGCAAATTGGGCACATATTGCAGGGCATTATCTGATACAGCGGTTTTCTACACTCTGCGCAAGACGATCCCAGGATTAGGTCAAAAATTGCACATTCATGTTCTCGCACAACACGAATATTCGAAAATAAGTCTGAATTTCGCATAAAACAGTCTGTGCAAAATTTTTCGTTGACGTCACTTTTATAATAAAAGTATATACAGCACATTTTCACCGCACCTAAACTATTTCTTTCAACTCGGTTTAAAGTACGTTGCTTTATGTCCGTAATAATATCAATACTGCAATCACTATTGTAATCGGAATCCTCCGAAAGTACGCGATCTTCGTCTGATGAATCGTCCAACAAATTCTCAAATACCATCAAGTTGTCATCTTCGAGAATGATATCCTCATCATCATCAATAACTATAACTTCTTCGTCAGCCATAACACATATTGTTAAGATCGTCGTAAGGGCGTAAATGATTGCGTACTATAACGTTGCACACTCCTCTCGATTATATATATTTAATTTAATATCTTTTGTCTCCTTCTAACTGGAGTATCACGTCTCATCTACCTCATCATTTTTCTACATCTTAAGCAGAGTATGTCGAGAGAAAGATTTAAGTTTTGCAGACTGTGCATATCTATTACACAGTTTTTATTCATACATAAAGGATCGGTTAAATAATTAAATTCACAGACAAATAGTAAAATAACTTATTTATTACAAGCATCGTGAAGAATATCATTTACAGCACATGTCAATAACTCGCAATCTATGAGTGATTCGCTGTTAAACATATCACTTTCACGTATCGCTTTTGCAGCGTCGCATACATTAGCGATATTATTATGTTGTAAAACAGTTACAAATTGTTTGAATTTTTCATTTACAATATGCGTATTTTCGAATAGCCAGTAATACATATGATCTATGCATTTTTCAAAATCTAATAAATAGAATAGAGTTGGCGGTTTTATATATAAAGAATTATTGGATAATCCTATTTTTATAATATTCGAATTAGATATTTTAACCACTTCGAATGTTAAATCTCGGACCCGCAATGGGATTTCAGTCGATTGTAGAAGCTGTTCAATGTCCCCACGTTTCTGCATCAGCGATTTCCATGTTTCAAGAGGCAATATTATTTGATTGCCCCGATTATCGCCGAGAATCAATTCCACGCAAGATACAGCTCCAACGTTTATTCCAATGTCCAAATATTTGTATGACGTCGGGGTTAAGGCGTATCGTCTTCCGAGTATACGAACCGCACGACGAGGCTCGGATGAAATGCTAGGGAGTAAAAAAATATTATTTATATAAATATTTAAAAGGTGTAAAAAATATTTAAAAAGTATAAAAAATTCTTTAAGTTAATTAAAACTTACTTGTTACATTTCTTCTTCTTACACGGTGAAGTTTCATCAGCATCTTGAATCGGAACGTAATAATTCATGAGGCTTCCTTCAGTAGGATACATTTTATATGAAACTTTCTCACAAGTGGTCGATGCAATACTGAACGTATTAAACATATTTAAAATATGTATTAGCGTTGCAAAATTGCAATGTGGTGGGGATTATTGCCGACGCGATATTTTTTTCAATTTTTCCATTTGTTATAGCCCAAAACGGCTATAACCAAATTATAATAGTATAGTTATTAATTATTAAATATTATTTAACGTCTTCCGACTATAACTCGAAGTCGAGGAAGACGTATAAAGTTACGAGCGCAATCGCTGACAAAGCAAGCCACGCGCGGAGGCCACGCGTTCGCGAGACTCGAAGACCGATACGCCGGAAATGCAAGCAAAGAATATACGTAGCTTGCATCCGGGGTTTTTCCACCCAAAATCGAGCGACACGACCACCTATGGTCCTGTCGCTAAGCGATCCCCTCCAAAAAACTAATCGAACAGGAGGTGATAAAACTACCCACCTCGAACGAGCGCTAGGCAGTCTTAATCACAAAACCACCCGAAACAGTTATATTC
>CAJQTV010001458.1:0-12901 GCA_907163055.1 Formica aquilonia x Formica polyctena | reverse complement strand
CGTTGTTCCTCTATTTCCTTGATGTGTTATGAAAATTTTCGGCAAATCTCGCGTACAGGCACGTAACTAAGTCGTTCCGAACGAAGGAAACTTGCGTACATAGCGATCTTAGCTCTGTGTGCCGAGAAGCGTTGTTCCTCAATTTCCTTGATGTGTTATGAAAATTTTCGGCAAATCTCACTTACAGGCACGTAACTAAGTCGTTCCGAACAAAGGATACTTGCATACATAGCGATCTTAGCTCTGTGTGCCGAGAAGCGTTGTTCCTCAATTTCCTTGATGTGTTATGAAAACTTTCGGTATATCTCACTTACAGGCACGTAAACTAAGTCGTTCCGAACGAAGGAAACTTGCGTACATAGCGATCTTAGCTCTGTGTGCCGAGAAGCGTTGTTCCTCAATTTCCTTGATGTGTTATGAAAATTTTCGGCAAATCTCGCTTACAGGCACGTAACTAAGTCGTTCCGAACGAAGGAAACTTGCGTACATAGCGATCTTAGCTCGGCATATCTCGCTTACAGGCACGTAACTAAGTCGTTCCGAAACGAAAGGAAAATTGCGTACATAGCGATCACAGTGCTCTGTGATGTCGAGAAATGCGTTGTTCCTCTATTTCCTTGATGTGTTATGAAAATTTTCGGCAAATCTCGCTTACAGGCACGTAACTAAGTCGTTCCGAACGAAGGAAACGTGCGTACATAGCGATCTTAGCTCTGTGTGCCGAGAGAAGCGTTGTACCTCAATTTCTTGATGTGTTATGAAAACTTTCGGTATATCTCACTTACAGGTAAGTAACTAAGTCGTTCCGAACGAAGGAAACTTGCGTACATAGCGATCTTAGCTCTGTGTGCCGAGAAGCGTTGTTCCTCAATTTCCTTGATGTGTTATGAAAATTTTATGGATGCTTATGAAAATTTTCGGCAAATCTCGCTTACAGGCACGTAACTAAGTCGTTCCGAACGAAGGAAACTTGCGTACATAGCGATCTTAGCTCTGTGTAAGCCGAGAAGCGTTGTTCCTCAATTTCCTTGATGGTTATGAAAAATTTTTTCGGGTTATCTCACTTACAGGCACGTAACTAAGTCGTTCCGAACGAAGGAAACTTGCGTACATAGCGATCTTAGCTCTGTGTGTCGAGAAGCGTTGTTCCTCAATTTTCTTGATGTGTTATGAAAATTTTCGGCAAATCTCGCTTACAGGCACGTAACTAAGTCGTTCCGAACGAAGGAAACTTGCGTACATAGCGATCTTAGCTCTGTGTGCCGAGAAGCGTTGTTCCTCAATTTCCTTGATGTGTTATGAAAACTTTCGGTATATCTCACTTACAGGTACGTAACTAAGTCGTTCCGAACGAAGGAAACTTGCGTACATAGCGATCTTAGCTCTGTGAGCCGAGAAGCGTTGTTCCTCAATTTCCTTGATGTGTTATGAAAATTTTCGTCAAATCTCATTTACAGGCACGTAACTAAGTCGTTCCGAACGAAGGAAACTTGCGTACATAGCGATCTTAGCTCTGTGTGCCGAGAAGCGTTGTTCCTCAATTTCCTTGATGTGTTATGAAAATTTTCGGCAAAACTGCGTACATAGCGATCTTAGCTCTGTGTGCCGAGAAGCGTTGTTCCTCAATTTCCTTGATGTGTTATGAAAATTTTCGGCAAATCTCACTTACAGGCACGTAACTAAGTCGTTCCGAACGAAGGAAACTTGCGTACATAGCGATCTTAGCTCTGTGTGCCGAGAAGCGTTGTTCCTCAATTTCCTTGATGTGTTATGAAAAGTTTTCGGCAAATCTCACTTACAGGCACGTAACTAAGTCGTTCCGAACGAAGGAAACTTGCGTACATAGCGATCTTAGCTCTGTGTGCCGAGAAGCGTTGTTCCTCTATTTCCTTGATGTGTTATGAAAATTTTCGGCAAATCTCGCTTACAGGCACGTAACTAAGTCGTTTCGAACGAAGGAAACTTGCGTAAACTTCCATCTTAGCTTTGTAAGCCGAGAAGCGTTGTTCCTCAATTTCCTTGATGTGTTATGAAAACTTTCGGTATATCTCACTTACAGGTACGTAACTAAGTCGTTCCGAACGAAGGAAACTTGCGTACATAGCGATCTTAGCTCTGTGTGCCGAGAAGCGTTGTTCCTCATTTCCTTGATGTGTTATGAAAACTTTCGGTAAATCTCACTTACAGGCACGTAACTAAGTCGTTCCGAACGAAGGAAACTTGCGTACATAGCGATCTTAGCTCTGTGTGCCGAGAAGCGTTGTTCCTCAATTTCCTTGATGTGTTATGAAAACTTTTCGGCAAATCTCACTTACAGGCACGTAACTAAGTCGTTCCGAACGAAGGAAACTTGCGTACATAGCGATCTTAGCTCTGTGTGCCGAGAAGCGTTGTTCCTCAATTTCCTTGATGTGTTATGAAAATTTTTCGGCAAATCTCACTTACAGGCACGTAACTAAGTCGTTCCGAACGAAGGAAACTTGCGTACATAGCGATCTTAGCTCTGTGTGCCGAGAAGCGTTGTTCCTCAATTTCCTTGATGTGTTATGAAAATTTTCGGCAAATCTCGCTTACAGGCACGTAACTAAGTCGTTCCGAATGAAGGAAACATGCGAACATAGCGATCTTAGCTCTGTGAGCCGAGAAGCGTTGTTCCTCAATTTCCTTGATGTGTTATAAAAATTTGCGGCAAATCTCACTTACAAACACGTAACTAAGTCGTTCCGAATGAAGGAAACTTGCGTACATATCGATCCTAGCTCTGTGAGCCGAGAAGTGTTGTTCCTCAATTTCCTTGATGTGTTATAAAAATTTACGGCATATCTTACTTACAGGCACGTAACTAAGTCGTTCCGAACGAAGGAAACTTGCGTACATAGCGATCTTAGCTCTGTGAGCCGAGAAGCGTTGTTCCTCAATTTCCTTGATGTGTTATGAAAATTTTCGGCAAATCTCGCTTACAGGCACGTAACTAAGTCGTTCCGAACGAAGGAAACTTGCGTACATAGCGATCTTAGCTCTGTGTGCCGAGAAGCGTTGTTCCTCAATTTCCTTGATGTGTTATGAAAATTTTCGGCAAATCTCACTTACAGGTACGTAACTAAGTCGTTCCGAACGAAGGAAACTTGCGTACATAGCGATCTTAGCTCTGTGTAAGCGAGAAGCGTTGTTCCTCAATTTCCTTGATGTGTTTATGAAAATTTTCGGTCAAATTTCGCTTACAGGCACGTAACTAAGTCGTTCCGAACGAAGGAAACTGCGTACATAGCGATCTTAGCTCTGTGTGCCGAGAAGCGTTGTTCCTCTATTTCCTTGATGTGTTATGAAAACTTTCGGTATATCTCACTTACAGGTACGTAACTAAGTCGTTCCGAACGAAGGTAACTTGCGTACATAGCTCTTAATTTTCCTTGATGTGTTATGAAAACTTTCGGCATATCTCACTTACAGGCACGTAAATAAGTCGTTCCGAACGAAGGAACTTGCGTACATAGCGATCTTAGCTCTGTGTGCCGAGAAGCGTTGGTCCTCAATTTCCTTGATGTGTTATGAAAATTTTCGGCAGATCTCACTTACAGGCACGTAACTAAGTCGTTCCGAACGAAGGAAACTTGCGTACATAGCGATCTTAGCTCTGTGTGCCGAGAAGCGTTGTTCCTCAATTTCCTTGATGTGTTATGAAAATTTTCGGCAAATCTCGCTTACAGGCACGTAACTAAGTCGTTCCGAACGAAGGAAACTTGCGTACATAGCGATCTTAGCTCTGTGTGCCGAGAAGCGTTGTTCCTCAATTTCCTTGATGTGTTATGAAAAAACTTTCGGCAAATCTCACTTACAGGCACGTAACTAAGTCGTTCCGAACGAAGGAAACTTGCGTACATAGCGATCTTAGCTCTGTGTGCCGAGAAGCGTTGTTCCTCAATTTCCTTTATGTGTTATGAAAATTTTCGGCAAATCTCACTTACAGGCAAGTAACTAAGTCGTTCCGAACGACGGAAGCTTGCGTACATAGCGATCTTAGCTCTGTGAGCCGAGAAGCGTTTTTCCTCAATTTCCTTGATGTGTTATGAATATTTTCGGCAAATCTCACTTACAGGCACGTGAATAAGTCGTTCCGAACGAAGGAAATTTGAGTACATAGCGATCTTAGCTTGTGTGCCGAGAAGCGTTGTTCCTCAATTTCCTTGATGTGTTATGAAAACTTTCGGTATATCTCAACTTACAGGTACGTAACTAAAGTCGTTCCGAACGAAGGAAACTTGCGTACATAGCGATCTTAGCTCTGTGTGCCGAGAAGCGTTGTTCCTCAATTTCCTTGATGTGTTATGAAAATTTTCGGCAAATCTCACTTACAGGCACGTAACTAAGTCGTTCCGAACGAAGGAAACTTGCGTACATAGCGATCTTAGCTCTGTGAGCCGAGAAGCGTTGTTCCTCAATTTCCTTGATGTGTTATGAAAATTTTCGGCAAATCTCACTTACAGGCACGTAACTAAGTCGTTCCGAACGAAGGAAACTTGCGTACATAGCGATCTTAGCTCTGTGTGCCGAGAAGCGTTGTTCCTCAATTTCCTTGATGTGTTATGAAAATTTTCGGCAAATCTCACTTACAGGCACGTAACTAAGTCGTTCCGAACGAAGGAAACTTGCGTACATAGCGATCTTAGCTCTGTGTGCCGAGAAGCGTTGTTCCTCAATTTCCTTGATGTGTTATGAAAATTTTCGGCAAATCTCACTTACAGGCACGTAACTAAGTCGTTCCGAACGAAGGAAACTTGCGTACATAGCGATCTTAGCTCTGTGTGCCGAGAAGCGTTGTTCCTCAATTTCCTTGATGTGTTATGAAAATTTTCGGCAAATCTCACTTACAGGCACGTAACTAAGTCGTTCCGAACGAAGGAAACTTGCGTACATAGCGATCTTAGCTCTGTGTGCCGAGAAGCGTTGTTCCTCAATTTCCTTGATGTGTTATGAAAATTTTCGGCAAATCTCACTTACAGGCACGTAACTAAGTCGTTCCGAACGAAGGAAACTTGCGTACATAGCGATCTTAGCTCTGTGTGCCGAGAAGCGTTGTTCCTCATTTCCTTGATGTGTTATGAAAATTTTCGGCAAATCTCACTTACAGGCACGTAACTAAGTCGTTCCGAACGAAGGAAACTTGCGTACATAGCGATCTTAGCTCTGTGTGCCGAGAAGCGTTGTTCCTCAATTTCCTTGATGTGTTATGAAAATTTTCGGCAAATCTCACTTACAGGCACGTAACTAAGTCGTTCCGAACGAAGGAAACTTGCGTACATAGCGATCTTAGCTCTGTGTGCCGAGAAGCGTTGTTCCTCAATTTCCTTGATGTGTTATGAAAATTTTCGGCAAATCTCGCTTACAGGCACGTAACTAAGTCGTTCCGAACGAAGGAAACTTGCGTACATAGCGATCTTAGCTCTGTGTGCCGAGAAGCGTTGTTCCTCAATTTCCTTGATGTGTTATGAAAATTTTCGGCAAATCTCACTTACAGGCACGTAACTAAGTCGTTCCGAACGAAGGAAACTTGCGTACATAGCGATCTTAGCTCTGTGAGCCGAGAAGCGTTGTTCCTCAATTTCCTTGATGTGTTATGAAAATTTTCGGCAAATCTCACTTACAGGCACGTAACTAAGTCGTTCCGAACGAAGGAAACTTGCGTACATAGCGATCTTAGCTCTGTGAGCCGAGAAGCGTTGTTCCTCAATTTCCTTGATGTGTTATGAAAATTTTCGGCAAATCTCACTTACAGGCACGTAACTAAGTCGTTCCGAACGAAGGAAACTTGCGTACATAGCGATCTTAGCTCTGTGTGCCGAGAAGCGTTGTTCCTCAATTTCCTTGATGTGTTATGAAAATTTTCGGCAAATCTCACTTACAGGCACGTAACTAAGTCGTTCCGAACGAAGGAAACTTGCGTACATAGCGATCTTAGCTCTGTGTGCCGAGAAGCGTTGTTCCTCAATTTCCTTGATGTGTTATGAAAATTTTCGGCAAATCTCACTTACAGGCACGTAACTAAGTCGTTCCGAACGAAGGAAACTTGCGTACATAGCGATCTTAGCTCTGTGTGCCGAGAAGCGTTGTTCCTCAATTTCCTTGATGTGTTATGAAAATTTTCGGCAAATCTCACTTACAGGCACGTAACTAAGTCGTTCCGAACGAAGGAAACTTGCGTACATAGCGATCTTAGCTCTGTGTGCCGAGAAGCGTTGTTCCTCAATTTCCTTGATGTGTTATGAAAACTTTTCGGCATATCTCACTTACAGGTACGTAACTAAGTCGTTCCGAACGAAGGAAACTTGCGTACATAGCGATCTTAGCTCTGTGTGCCGAGAAGCGTTGTTCCTCAATTTCCTTGATGTGTTATGAAAATTTTCGGCAAATCTCACTTACAGGCACGTAACTAAGTCGTTCCGAACGAAGGAAACTTGCGTACATAGCGATCTTAGCTCTGTGTGCCGAGAAGCGTTGTTCCTCAATTTCCTTGATGTGTTATGAAAATTTTCGGCAAATCTCACTTACAGGCACGTAACTAAGTCGTTCCGAACGAAGGAAACTTGCGTACATAGCGATCTTAGCTCTGTGTGCCGAGAAGCGTTGTTCCTCAATTTCCTTGATGTGTTATGAAAATTTTCGGCAAATCTCACTTACAGGCACGTAACTAAGTCGTTCCGAACGAAGGAAACTTGCGTACATAGCGATCTTAGCTCTGTGTGCCGAGAAGCGTTGTTCCTCAATTTCCTTGATGTGTTATGAAAATTTTCGGTAATCTCACTTACAGGCACGTAACTAAGTCGTTCCGAACGAAGGAAACTTGCGTACATAGCGATCTTAGCTCTGCGTGCCGAGAAGCGTTGTTCCTCAATTTCCTTGATGTGTTATGAAAATTTTCGGCAAATCTCACTTACAGGTACGTAACTAAGTCGTTCCGAACGAAGGAAACTTGCGTACATAGCGATCTTACCTCTGTGTGCCGAGAAGCGTTGTTCCTCAATTTCCTTGATGTGTTATGAAAATTTTCGGCAAATCTCACTTACAGGCACGTAACTAAGTCGTTCAGAACGAAGGACACTTGCGTACATAGCGATCTTAGCTCTGTGTGCCGAGAAGCGTTGTTCCTCAATTTCCTTGATGTGTTATGAAAATTTTCGGCAAATCTCGCTTACAGGCACGTAACTAAGTCGTTCCGAACGAAGGAAACTTGCGTACATAGCGATCTTAGCTCTGTGTGCCGAGAAGCGTTGTTCCTCAATTTCCTTGATGTGTTATGAAAATTTTCGGCAAATCTCACTTACAGGCACGTAACTAAGTCGTTCCGAACGAAGGAAACTTGCGTACATAGCGATCTTAGCTCTGTGTGCCGAGAAGCGTTGTTCCTCAATTTCCTTGATGTGTTATGAAAATTTTCGGCAAATCTCGCTTACAGGCACGTAACTAAGTCGTTCCCGAACGAAGGAAACTTGCGTACATAGCGATCTTAGCTCTGTGTGCCGAGAAGCGTTGTTCCTCAATTTCCTTGATGTGTTATGAAAATTTTCGGCAAATCTCACTTACAGGCACGTAACTAAGTCGTTCCGAACGAAGGAAACTTGCGTACATAGCGATCTTAGCTCTGTGAGCCGAGAAGCGTTGTTCCTCAATTTCCTTGATGTGTTATGAAAATTTTCGGCAAATCTCACTTACAGGCACGTAACTAAGTCGTTCCGAACGAAGGAAACTTGCGTACATAGCGATCTTAGCTCTGTGTGCCGAGAAGCGTTGTTCCTCAATTTCCTTGATGTGTTATGAAAATTTTCGGCAAATCTCGCTTACAGGCACGTAACTAAGTCGTTCCGAACGAAGGAAACTTGCGTACATAGCGATCTTAGCTCTGTGTGCCGAGAAGCGTTGTTCCTCAATTTCCTTGATGTGTTATGAAAATTTTCGGCAATATCTCACTTACAGGCACGTAACTAAGTCGTTCCGAACGAAGGAAACTTGCGTACATAGCGATCTTAGCTCTGTGTGCCGAGAAGCGTTGTTCCTCAATTTCCTTGATGTGTTATGAAAATTTTCGGCAAATCTCACTTACAGGCACGTAACTAAGTCGTTCCGAACGAAGGAAAACTTGCGTACATAGCGATCTTAGCTCTGTGAAGCCGAGAAGCGTTGTTCCTCAATTTCCTTGATGTGTTATGAAAATTTTCGGCAAATCTCACTTACAGGCACGTAACTAAGTCGTTCCGAACGAAGGAAACTTGCGTACATAGCGATCTTAGCTCTGTGTGCCGAGAAGCGTTGTTCCTCAATTTCCTTGATGTGTTATGAAAATTTTCGGCAAATCTCACTTACAGGCACGTAACTAAGTCGTTCCGAACGAAGGAAACTTGCGTACATAGCGATCTTAGCTCTGTGTGCCGAGAAGCGTTGTTCCTCAATTTCCTTGATGTGTTATTAAAATTTTCGGCAACCCTCGCTTACAGGCACGTAACTAAGTTGTACCGAACGAAGGAAACTTGCGTACATATCGATCTTAGCTCTGTGTGCTGAGAAGCGTTGTTCCTCATTTCCTTGATGTGTTATGAAAACTTTCGGTATATCTCACTTACAGGCACGTAACTAAGTCGTTCCGAAACGAAGGAAACTTGCGTACATAGCGATCTTAGCTCTGTGTGCCGAGAAGCGTTGTTCCTCAATTTCCTTAATGTGTTATGAAAACTTTTGGTATATCTCACTTACAGGTACGTAACTAAGTCGTTCCGAACGAAGGAAACTTGCGTACATAGCGATCTTAGCTCTGTGTGCCGAGAAGCGTTGTTCCTCAATTTCCTTGATGTGTTATGAAAACTTTCGGTATATCTCACTTACAGGTACGTAACGAAGTCGTTCCTAACGAAGGAAATTTGCTCTGTGTGCCGAGAAGCGTTGTTCCTCAATTTCCTTGATGTGTTATGAAAATTTTCGGCAAATCTCGCTTACAGGCACGTAACTAAGTCGTTCCGAACGAAGGAAACTTGCGTACATAGCGATCTTAGCTCTGTGTGCCGAGAAGCGTTGTTCCTCAATTTCCTTGATGTGTTATGAAAATTTTCGGCAAATCTCACTTACAGGCACGTAACTAAGTCGTTCCGAACGATGAAAACTTGCGTACATAGCGATCTTAGCTCTGTGTGCCGAGAAGCGTTGTTCCTCAATTTCATTGATGTGTTATGAAAATTTTCGGTAATCTCGCTTACAGGCACGTAACTAAGTCGTTCCGAACGAAGGAAACTTGCGTACATAGCGATCTTAGCTCTGTGTGCCGAGAAGCGTTGTTCCTCAATTTCCTTGATGTGTTATGAAAATTTTCGGCAAATCTCGCTTACAGGCACGTAACTAAGTCGTTCCGAACGAAGGAAACTTGCGTACATAGCGATCTTAGCTCTGTGTGCCGAGAAGCGTTGTTCCTCAATTTCCTTGATGTGTTATGAAAAATTTTCGGCAAATCTCGCTTACAGGCACGTAAAACTAAGTCGTTCCGAACGAAGGAAAAACTTGCGTACATAGCGATCTTAGCTCTGTGTGCCGAGAAGCGTTGTTCCTCTATTTCCTTGACGTGTTATGAAAATTTTCGGCAAATCTCGCTTACAGGCACGTAACTAAGTCTTTCCGAAAGAAGGAAACTTGCGTATACGATCTTAGCTCTGTGTGCCGAGAAGCGTTGTTCCTCAATTTCCTTGATGGGTTATGAAAATTTTCGGCAAATCTCGCTTACAGGCACGTAACTAAGTCGTTCCGAACGAAGGAAACTTGCGTACATAGCGATCTTAGCTCTGTGTGCCGAGAAGCGTTGTTCCTCAATTTCCTTGATGTTTATGAAAATTTTCGGCAAATCTCGCTTACAGGCACGTAACTAAGTCGTTCCAAACAAAGGAACCTTGCGTACAAGGCGGTCGTAGCTCTGTGTGCCGAGACGCGTTGTTCCTCCTCATTTCCTTGATGTGTTATGAAAAACTTTTCGGCAAATCTCACTTACAGGCACGTAACTAAGTCGTTCCGAACGAAGGAAAAACTTGCGTACATAGCGATCTTAGCTCTGTGTGCCGAGAAGCGTTGTTCCTCAATTTCCTTGATGTGTTATGAAAATTTTTTCGGCAAATCTCGCTTACAGGCACGTAACCTAAGTCGTTCCGAACGAAGGAAACTTGCGTACATAGCGATCTTAGCTCTGTGTGCCGAGAAGCGTTGTTCCTCAATTTCCTTGATGTGTTATGAAAATTTTCGGCAAATCTCGCTTACAGGCACGTAACTAAGTCGTTCCGAACGAAGGAAACTTGCGTACATAGCAATCTTATCTCTGTGTGCCGAGAAGCGTTGTTCCTCAATTTCCTTGATGTGTTATGAAAAATTTTCGGCAAATCTCGCTTACAGGCACGTAACTAAGTCGTTCCGAACAAAGGAAACTTGCGTACATAGCGATCTTAGCTCTGTGTGCCGAGAAGCGTTGTTCCTCAATTTCCTTGATGTGTTATAAAAACTTTCGGCAAATCTCTCTTACAGGCACGTAACTAAGTCGTTCCGAACGAAGGAAACTTGCGTACATAGCGATCTTAGCTCTGTGTGCCGAGAAGCGTTGTTCCTCAATTTCCTTGATGTGTTATGAAAATTTTCGGCAAATCTCGCTTACAGGCACGTAACTAAGTCGTTCCGAACGAAGGAAACTTGCGTACATAGCGATCTTAGCTCTGTGTGCCGAGAAGCGTTGTTCCTCAATTTCCTTGATGTGTTATGAAAATTTTCGGCAAATCTCGCTTACAGGCACGTAACTAAGTCGTTCCGAACCAAGGAAACTTGCGTACATAGCGATCTTAGCTCTGTGTGCCGAGAAGCGTTGTTCCTCAATTTCCTTGATGTGTTATGAAAGTTTTCGGCAAATTTCGTTTACAGGTACGTAACTAAGTCCTTCTAAACGAAGGAAACTCGCATACATAGCGATCTTATCTATGTGAGCCTGGAAGCGTTGTTCCTCAATTTTCCTTGATGTGTTATGAAAATTTTTGGCAAATCTCGCTTACAGGCACGTAACTAAGTCGTTCCGAACGAAGGAAACTTGCGTACATAGCGATCTTAGCTCTGTGTGCCGAGAAGCGTGTTCCTCAATTTCCTTGATGTGTTATGAAAATTTTCGGCAAATCTCGCTTACAGGCACATAACTAAGTCGTTCCGAACGAAGGAAATTTGCGTACATAGCGATCTTAGCTCTGTGTGCCGAGAAGCGTTGTTCCTCAATTTCCTTGATGTGTTATGAAAACTTTCGGTATATCTCACTTACAGGTACGTAACTAAGTCGTTCCGAACGAAGGAAACTTGCGTACATAGCGATCTTAGCTCTGTGTGCCGAGAAGCGTTGTTCCTCAATTTCCTTGATGTGTTATGAAAATTTTCGGCAAATCTCGCTTACAGGCACGTAACTAAGTCGTTCCGAACGAAGGAAACTTGCGTACATAGCGATCTTAGCTCTGTGTGCCGAGAAGCGTTGTTCCTCAATTTCCTTGATGTGTTATGAAAATTTTCGGCAAATATCTCACTTACAGGCACGTAACTAAGTCGTTCCGAACGAAGGAAACTTGCGTACATAGCGATCTTAGCTCTGTGTGCCGAGAAGCGTTGTTCCTCAATTTCCTTGATGTGTTATGAAAATTTTCGGCAAATCTCGCTTACAGGCACGTAACTAAGTCGTTCCGAACGAAGGAAACTTGCGTACATAGCGATCTTAGCTCTGTGTGCCGAGAAGCGTTGTTCCTCAATTTCCTTGATGTGTTATGAAAATTTTCGGTAAATCTCACTTACAGGCACGTAACTAAGTCGTTCCGAACGAAGGAAACTTGCGTACATAGCGATCTTAGCTCTGTGTGCCGAGAAGCGTTGTTCCTCAATTTCCTTGATGTGTTATGAAAATTTCGGCAAATCTCACTTACAGGCACGTAACTAAGTCGTTCCGAACGAAGGAAACTTGCGTACATAGCGATCTTAGCTCTGTGTGCCGAGAAGCGTTGTTCCTCAATTTTCCTTGATGTGTTATGAAAATTTTCGGCAATCTCTCACTACAGGCGTAACTAAGTCGTTCCGAACGAAGGAAACTTGCGTACATAGCGATCTTAGCTCTGTGTGCCGAGAAGCGTTGTTCCTCAATTTCCTTGATGTGTTATGAAAATTTTCGGCAAATCTCTTACAGGTACGTAACTAAGTCGTTCCGAACGAAGGAAACTTGCGTACATAGCGATCTTAGCTCTGTGTGCCGAGAAGCGTTGTTCCTCAATTTCCTTGATGTGTTAAGAAAATTTTCGGCAAATCTCGCTTACAGGCACGTAACTAAGTCGTTCCGAACGAAGGAAACTTGCGTACATAGCGATCTTAGCTCTGTGTGCCGAGAAGCGTTGTTCCTCAATTTCCTCGCTGTGTTATGAAAACTTTCGGTATATCTCACTTACAGGTACGTAACTAAGTCGTTCCGAACGAAGGAAACTTGCGTACATAGCGATCTTAGCTCTGTGTGCCGAGAAGCGTTGTTGCTAATTTCCTTGATGTGTTATGAAAAATTTCGGCAAATCTCGCTTACAGGCACGTAACTAAGTCGTTCCGAACGAAGGAAACTTGCGTACATAGCGATCTTAGCTCTGTGTGCCGAGAAGCGTTGTACCTCCTCATTTCCTTGATGTGTTATGAAAATTTTCGGCAAATCTCAATTACAGGCACGTAACTAAGTCGTTCCGAACGAAGGAAACTTGCGTACATAGCGATCTTAGCTCTGTGTGCCGAGAAGCGTTGTTTCTCTATTTCCTTGATGTGCTATGAAAATTTTGAACAAATCTCGCTTAAAGGCACGTAACTAAGTCGTTCCGAATGAAGGAAACTTGCG
>CAJQTV010001455.1:0-21770 GCA_907163055.1 Formica aquilonia x Formica polyctena | reverse complement strand
ATTCTTACCTTCTATACACTGAATCAAATATTTCCTTCAGATCCATACAAGTCTCGCGAGAGAGTTCCAGCATTTTTTCTTTCATTTGATGTTGCAACATGATGAACGGTGATTTTGCGTGATTATGCGTTTCCAAAATTTCTACATTATTTTTATTAACGCTTAGTGCACCTCGACATCTGGTTGTCCGGCGTGTATTGCATCGAAAAATATAGTCACCGCGTTTATCTCTGTAGTAGACATAATCATCATGTACGTAAAGAAGCGATCCTTTCTTTTTTCCAGATATGACTTTCAACTGTGAAAAAAAAATAATTTTCTGATTATATAGATTAATATTTAAACTTGATTTATTGGTAAGAGAATACAGTTCGCACTGATCGGAGTTTGCTAATTGCGTTTGACTAACTCGACAACTACTGTAAAATTCTCCAAGATCTCTTTCTCGTGTTCGCTGAGCCACGCGGTTTTATACTCGGCTTGTCGTCTCCTTCCTAGTTCGATATCTATCGATATGCCTCGTGGCGTGTCCCTATTCGCTCTTGTCGGGCCGACATATCTCGAACTCGAACGGATTCGAGCGTATCTTACATCTAACGGGTGTTCTAATCACTTATTTGGTAACGGGTGCTCTTATTGCTACTTCTATCTTACAGCTCGACCATCCTGACGAGTTATTCGTCTCGAATGACTTAATCTAATACAATCTTGTTAGAATATACAATATATGACTTGCACGTTGAGTATATTATAAGAGTTTACGTTCTATATCATTTTTGGTTCATGGTTGTTGTGCGCGCTCTCTGTACGTGCCGGTTGGTAACTAAATCTGCCTGCGCGTCCGGTGTGCCTCGAGTTAGTCTGTGCATCGAGCTCTAATAAATCTTTCTTTTACCACGTAACTAATATACGACTCTTATTCCTTTCACTCGCCACTGAATTCTATCAGGTTATGGGCCCAGGCTCCTACGTGTAAAGATAAAGAAGAAAGTATAGTTGCGGAAATTAACTCAAATTGCAAATTGGAAGTTTGAGGAAGAGAGTGAACGTGACCGATATGGCGGATATGGACGAAAAATATAAAGTTCCTCTGTTCGATGGAACGAACTACAGCAATTGGAAGTTTCGAATGCAAGTTTTACTCGAGGAGCACGATCTCATTGATCTTGTTGATAGATCTCTTGAAACGCTCATAGCAACTCTGCCAGTAGCAACTGCTGATGTTCAAATTATTGCATTGCGGAAAAACGATAGAAAATGCAAATCGTTAATCACACAACGCATCGCCGATAGCCATTTTGAATATGTAAAGGAAAAAACAACTGCGTATGAAATGTGGCAAGCTTTATCAACAAGCTTCGAAAGAAAGGGTGTAGCGAGTCAACTTCGTTTACGAAAGATGCTCTTAACAATGCGGTACACTCCAACAGAGACGATGGCATCACACCTCTTAAGATTTGATAAACTTGTGCGAGAATTAAAATCGACTGGTGCTAATCTAGATGAAACGGATATAGTTTGCCATTTATTGTTGACAATGCCGGAAGAATACAATATGGTGGTAACAGCATTAGAAACGCTTTCAAGTGAACAATTAACTATCAGTTTTGTAAAGACAAGATTGACGAAGAAGCTAAGCGCAGTGGAGCAAGTGCAAATCTTAAAGGCACAAACTCGTCGACTGTTTTCACGGCTGCGACGAATAATCGGAAAGTAAATGTAAATAAACGTGAGAAAGTAAATAAACGTGAGAATTCGACTGACGGAAAACAGAATACGCGGTATAATTTTAAATGCCATCACTGTGGTATAATTGGCCACAAACGGACAGAATGTCGGAAATTAAAACAAGAAAATAAAAATCTCGGATCAGCAAATGCTGTGCTCGATGACAGTGTCGATAAGAATCGAAAAGACTTTGCGTTCATTGCCAAGGAAGAAGAAGAAAAAGATAATTCCATGTGTTAGTTCTTAGACTCGGGATCCTCTGAACATTTGGCAACAAAGAAAAACAAATTTAATTAATATGCGGAACTTAGCGTCTCCAATAAACATTCGTGTCGCGAAATCAGGACAAACTCTAACCGCAACGGAAGTCGGTGATTTGAAAGTGCGTCTACGAGTGAACGGAAAAGTCAGACAAATCTTAATATCTGGAATTTTATCCGTACCAGGACTTGAGTGTAATCTACTCTCGGTTCGCAAGCTGGAAATGAATGGTTTTACAGTAATTTTTGAAAAAAGAAAAGGAATCATTCGAAATGCAAATACAATCATCGCAATCGCCTATCGTACAAGCAAGCTGTACAAGCTGTGTTTTGAATATGATACGGAAATTGTAAATCTTTGTGAAGCAGATGATGATGTTTTGTTGTGGCATCGTCGTTTAGGTCATTTAAGCAGTACTGGAATGAAGAAACTTGTGAAGATGGCAGATGGAATAAAATTAAAAAAACGTAATCTCACCAAAACCATGTGAAATCTGTGTGGAGGGTAAACAGACACGTCTCCCTCATCAAACTGAACGGATAAGAGCGAAGCGTCCTCTCCAGTTAATTCATAGTGACCTATGTGGACCAATAGATGTCACATCATTTGATGGAAAGCGGTACCTGTTGACATTCATTGATGATTTTACGCATTTCACAGTAGCATATACAATAAAAGCCAAATCAGAAGTACTTAAGCATTTCAAAATGTTTCAATCAATGGCGGAAGCACATTTCAATCTAAAAATCAGTAGGTTCAGATGCGACAACGGCAGGGAATATATCTCTCATGAGATTCGACAGCATTTTGAAAATTGCGGAATTCAGTACGAATTCACAATTCGTTACACACCGCAGCAAAATGGAGTCGCTGAGAGAATGAACAGGACTATAATTGAAAAGGCACGGTGTATGATCTTAAATTCCAAGATGAGCAAAATTTTCTGGTCGGAAGCAGTAATAGCAGCAGTATACTTAACTAATCGAAGTCCAACAATTGCGCTAATGGACAAAGTGCCAGCTGAACTTTGGTTTGGAGAAAAGCCGGATCTCCGTAAGTTAAAAGTCTTTGGATGTGTTGCATATCTTCATGTCCCAAAAGAGTTAACAAACAGTAAGTTTGAATCACGTTCTAAACATTGTAAAATGGTTGGTTATTGTGCAAATGGTTATCGACTCTGGTGTCCTGAAGACAATAAAATAATTTTAGGGCGAGATA
This sequence comes from Formica aquilonia x Formica polyctena, assembly GCA_907163055.1. Classification (NCBI taxonomy): domain Eukaryota; kingdom Metazoa; phylum Arthropoda; class Insecta; order Hymenoptera; family Formicidae; genus Formica; species Formica aquilonia x Formica polyctena. Next base: position 18,563 of record CAJQTV010001455.1, on the reverse strand, counting down.
TTATTTTTGATGAATCAAAATTCACATTCGAAACGAGAGATTTCTACGATGGCTCGGATTCAATTGAAGAATTAGAAAAGGATGAAGAATCTTCAAACTCAGGTGAATCCTCGAATGCAGGCGGAGCAGAAGAGGAAAATACAAATGAATCAAACAATAGGAAGATTTTACTGGAACAAGATGTCAGCAACTTAAGAAGAAGTACTCGAAACAGAAACAAACCTAATTATCTAGAAGACTTCACTGTCTTGGCCTTATCTGCTGAAGCATTTGTAGAAGATGTGCCCGAATGCTTCGATGATATTCAAGAAAGAGATGATAAAAATCAATGGTTATGTGCAATCAATGAAGAGATGACATCGCTTATCGAAAACAAAACTTGGAATCTGGTACCATTACCCATCGGAAGGAAAGTTATTGAAAACAGATGGGTGTTTAGAATCAAAAGAGATCAAGATGGAAATATTGATAAATATAAGGCTCGTTTGGTGATCAAAGGATTTTCACAAAGAAAAGGTTTGGATTATCAAGAGACATATGCACCTGTTGCGCGTCTAACCACCGTACGAACTCTTCTATCAATCGTAAATCAATTCAAACTCAAAACTAGGCAGTTAAATGTCAAAAACGCATTCCTGCATGGAACAATTGATGAAGAGATCTATATGAAGCAACCCCAAGGATTTGTCCAGAATAATAATCTAGTTTGCAGACTAAATCGCTCACTATATGGTTTAAAACAAGCACCGCGAGCATGGAATGCTAGATTTAACGAGTTTGTTCTGCATCTAGGACTTAAGAGATCAGAACGAGATAATTGCTTATATTCAGGAACTTCAAAGAATCATTGCATCTACCTTTTGTTGTACGTGGATGATATCATCATTACGGGAGATAATGAAGCATGGATTCAAAAAATTGTGAATTCGCTTAAAAGTGAATTTTCTATAAAGGATTTTGGTGAACTCAAGAGTTTTCTAGGAATGAAAATCGAGCAAACGACGAAAGGTATGTTTCTAAGCCAAAGGACATACATGGAGAACATGCTTTCCCGATTCGGAATGACAAAATGTAATCCTGCAAAAACACCCATGGAAGCACATCCAGAAAAACATGAAGACGTCGAGGTCGAGGAAGAAACGGTGATCGAATTAAAGCCATACAAAGAACTTGTAGGTTGTCTTATGTACCTAATGCTTAACACAAGGCCAGACTTGAGCACAGCTGTAAATTTTTACAGTCGTTTTCAATCTAATCCAAAACTGGTGCATTGGAAAGGATTAAAACGGATTCTTCGTTACATTAAAGGTACTATTAATCATGGATTATTCTTTAAAGGCAACTCAAATCTGAATATGCCGCTCCAGGCATATGTTGATGCCAATTGGGCCACGGATAATGATCGGAAATCAACGACGGGATTTCTACTTCAAGTTTTTGGCTTTACTGTCAGCTGGTCAACAAAGAAAACAAACCGGAATAACTTGATCGTCCACAGAAGCAGAATATGTTGCGTTAGCAACAGCAATGACTGAAGTGATTTGGCTGAAAGGACTTTTGGAAGATTTTAACATTTATAGTGTAAATCCCATTATAGTTTACGAAGACAACCAGTCTGTTATACATTTGTTGAGCAAGTGGGAACATCGTCGGCTTAAACACGTAGATGTAAAATATAACTTTGTTCGCGACATGTTTTCAAAAAGGGGAGATAGAAGTGCAATATATAAACACTAAAGAACAAATAGCGGACATGTTAACAAAAGGCATTGTAGGAGAACAATTTGTTAAACTTCGTTCCTACGTTGGTGTATGTAAGATTTAAAACATGTATTTTATTTTTATTTGTTATCGTTCATATATTGAGGCGGAGTGTTAGAATATACAATATATGACTTGCACGTTGAGTATATTATAAGAGTTTACGTTCTATATCATTTTTGGTTCATGTTTGTTGTGCGCGCTCTCTGTACGTGCCGGTTGGTAACTAAGTCTGCCTGCGCGTCCGGTGTGCCTCGAGTTAGTCTGTGCATCGAGCTCTAATAAATCTTTCTTTTACCACGTAACTAATATACGACTCTTATTCCTTTCACTCGCCACTGAATTCTATCAAATCTTTTGAACATATTAATCGCTTAATTTATTAAATGTTTGTACGGAACATTTTTCAATCTTTGGCGTCCTTATACGAGTTTGTTACAATGGTTTTATCCATGTTTTAGTTTATCTGGCGAGAGAATTATTATAGGGCCTAGGAGACGTTAAACCTGTCGTACGACTTACTTATTTTTGTCTAGTAATTTAGTTATGAAGTAGGGTCCCTTGTAACTCGGTTTCAATTTGGCGCTTTGACACTGGAGATCCCTAACATCACGTACTCGTTAGAATGCTTAGTGTTTGCGTGTGTTATCGTAATATTTTTTATTATAATCATAAGCTGTGCTTTCCGCTGTCTTATAATTCTTCTCGATTTAAATTATCTCTTTCGCATTTTTTTAAATTAATTCTACGAGAGTTTTGTCGGGTCGTACCCTAAGAGTCACACTTAACCGCAGAATGCTTTTTGTTTATCAAGCGTAGATTTCGGGGAATCAAACTTTTTAAGAAAAGAAATCTATTTATTCTTTCTACTAGGCCGTTAGCCCACGGGGCCGCAACAGCAACTTGACGGTGTTTAATTTTTAAAGATTCTAAAAAATGAGCAAATTCGTTAGATGCGAAGGCCGTTCCTCTATCCGAAACTATTTCTCTCGGGTTGCCAAAAATGTTAAGTACCGATTTCAGATGTTTAATTACTTCTTTCGTGCATGTAGATTTTGTAGGAAAGAGCCATGTAAATCTCGTGAATGAATCTACTATAACCAGAACATGCTTAAAGCCGTCTTCCGTCTGTTGTAAGGGGCCAAAATGATCTAAGTGTAAGGTCTCGAATGGCTTGGTTGATTGCCCGGTATCTTGAATTTCTCCCTCGCGGGAATGACGAGATGCATTCGCCGTGAGGCAAGTGATACAATTGTCTATATGATCATATATTTTTTTCCGCATCGACGGAAACCAATAGGAGGCGAATATGCCTTGAAACGTTTTTTCAGAGCCGCAGTGGCCCATATCATCGTGGTAAATTCTTACTATATTGTTAATCATAGAGTCCGGTACAACAAAACGTGGACGGTCAGTCGCTTTTTTATAAAGTAATCCCTCTATCAACTCGAATTTTTCATTGTCGGAATACTCTAATTGTTGGGCAATGCTTTTCAATTGTGAGTCTTGAAGTTGTTTACACTCCAGTTCTCTCTCGAGTGGCATTTATTCTATATACGCTATTTGGCGACTGAGAGCGTCGACGTGTGTCATACGTTGACCTGGTCTATGTGTCGTTTTGAACTTATAGTTTTGAAGGCTTAACGTCCATCGAGTGATTCTGGGGTTTAGATTTGCTTTGTTCACTGCGAAAACCAACGCGTTGCAATCTGTTACAACGGTAAACTCTATTCCATACAAATAAATGTGAAATCGTTCTATTGCGCGGACTATCGCAAGCATTTCGAGTTCGAAACTGTGATAATTTCTTTCCGCTTTGTTGCTTGACTGAAAAACGCGATAGGAGCCCAGTTATTATCTTTTTGTCTCTGTAATAATATCGCTCCCAAACCTTGTACACTTGCGTCTGTATGTAATTGAGTCTCCGACTGCGGATTGTAAATAGCTAGAATTGGGCTTGTCGTTAATTCATTTTTTAATGTTTCTAGCGCCCGTACACAGTGTATATCGAAATCGAAATGTGTTGTCTTTTTTAACAGATTATACAAAGGTTTGGCTTTATCAGTATAACCTTTAATGAATTTACGGAAGTAATTGGCTAATCCCAGAAATCGCTGAACTTCGAGCACATTTTTCGGTTGCGAGAAGCTTTTTATGGCTTCAACATGTCGCGTGCTTATTGTAATTTTATTCGCTGATATAATATATCCTAAATATTTCATCTCTTTCTTAAGGAATAGACATTTATCAAGATTTAATTCGAAATTATAACGCTTGAATTGGAATAATACTTCACGCAGTATTTCTAAATTTGTTTCTACCGTTTCAGTCGCTATCATAATATCATCGATATAAACAATAACCTTGTTTTCTCTTATTAACGGTTGAAGTATGTACACAAGTCGTTTTTGGAATTCGGCCGGTGCCTCGCAATAACCGAAAGGCAAACGTGTATACTCATATTGCCCGTCTGGGGTCGCAAAAGCGAAATATTTCGTATGATCTTTATGTACCTTAATTTGGTGGAAGCCGTCTTTTAAGTCTAACAGCGTGAAAACAGCTTTATTCCCTAATCGCGCTACGCAATCTTCGATTAGCGGGAATGGATATTTTTGTTTCGAAACTCTCGAATTTAACGGACGTAAATCAACACACAGTCGTAACGATCCATTTTTCCTTTTAACTGGGACTATTCTCGCGCAGTAAGGGGAAATGCTTTTTTTGATAATACCGCGAGCTAACAGATCGTCTACAATCTCGCGTATTTGGTTTTTCTCTGCCCATGCGAAACGACGCGGGGCATACGCGTAAACAGAATCGTCTCTCAGCGTGACTTTTATTGAAAAATCGTCATTTACGGCGACTGCCGTTGAGCTATTAACGTCCAATATTAAATCTTTTAAGCTATTTTTTGCCGATAAGTCAAAGTCAATTACGATATCTTTTATCCTATCCTCTAAGGAGTTAGTAACTTGGCATGCTAATAATTGCAAAAGCGATACAGGGAAATCCTGAGCATTCTCTTTTATTTTCAACAAACTCGGATTAAAAATCGCGGTTATTTTTTGATCATTTAAGAAATCACGACCAATAATTAAATCCGCTGCTATACTTTCTTCCCGTAAAACATGTAACGTTATTGCTAGCTGCAAATAAGGTAATTGCTCTAATGTTACCGTAGTTTTTATTGATCCCAAAACTTCAATTGGTTTATTATTTAAGGCTTTAAATGAGAAACCTGAAGGGCTTTGAAATTCGACCGAATGCTCCAAAAATTTCTTGTGTACATTTGCTTTTATAAAAGAAATCGGACTGCCGGTGTCGACGAGCGCGAATAATAAACAGTCTTTCTTATTTAACCTTGTTATCTTTGCTAGCGCGTCGGGTATTGTGAGATTCCTGCCGTTGTCGAACTGAACAACAGCAACTGTCTCCTCGTCCTTCGGGGTGACTCCTGTTGATGATACTGCTGCTACCGGTGCTGTTTGTGCTGACGTGGCTGTTTGTTCCTTCCTCTTTAATTTGAAGCAGTCCGCACGAAAGTGACCCGGTGTTTTGCAGTATGCGCAAAAAGTGGAGGACTTCCTACAGTCCTTTTGCAGATGCCCTTGTTTTCCACAGGATCCACAACTGTTTGCTGCTTCCTTGGATTTGAAGGCTTTTGGAGTCTGTACCGGTTTTCTGTCAGCGTCCTTCGATGCCTCTGTGATTTGATGCATCGTTTCTAGGAAATGGTCAACAGAATCATTTTTAAGAGAAGTTGCTATTTCCCTTAACGACCTGCTACCAATCCCACTAATTAAAAGGTGGATGGTACTATCCGTTGATAAATCTAAGTTATGTATCAACGTTAATTTATCCATCGCGTATTCCAGGAAAGATTCCCTGGCGTAATTCCATCTACGGGCCTCGATTTTTTGCATGGCCAGATGGTATAAGACCTTTCTCGTGAATCTTTTAAGAATGGCTTCCCGGAAGCCTGTCCAGGATTCTAGCATCAAACCCGAGCCCAGATCGTACCAGCGTCGAGCCGTTTTGACTAACCTTGTCGTCGATGCGAGGAACGTAATGTCCTCGTGTGCGCCGTGAATGCGAGATACCTGCTCAACACGTTTAACCCATAGGCCCACGTTTTCGTCTTCTTGGCCTCCGAACTCCGGAATTTGTGATGCCAACATCGAAACGGCGTGTGTAGACGGTGCAGCCAATATCGCTGAATGCTGTGACTGACCCTGACTCGAAGGTGATGGGGCTTCTGATCTCGGCGGTCTCGGTTGATACGACGATCCTTGATTCGGCTGATCCTGCTGTTGGTTCCTCGTAAGGGGTTGTAGCATTTGTCGGAGCAGCTCCTGCTGCTGTAGATGCTGTTGTAGCATGGCCTGCTGCATTTGCTGCATCTGGGTGGTAATCGCTGTCGCTAACGCGTTCATCGCGACTCCCGAATGATCCTCCTGAGCCTGAGAGGTTTGCCTTTGACTAAGCAGATCCACTGCTGGGCTGTTACTCTCGTAATGAGCCAAGAGTTGTTCGATCATTTGATTTCGATCGTCTGTCGAAGGAAGTCTGTAGCGGCGTGTTTCCGCTTTCAGTTTCTCCGTCGACATTTTATCAAATTGGAGAGGATCCATTTTTGATAACCTTGAGGATGTAGTGAATCCCACTTCTGAGTTTAATTGTAAGATTAATATTTAAACTTGATTTATTGGTAAGAGAATACAGTTCGCACTGATCGGAGTTTGCTAATTGCGTTTGACTAACTCGACAACTACTGTAAAATTCTCCAAGATCTCTCTCTCGTGTTCGCTGAGCCACGCGGTTTTATACTCGGCTTGTCGTCTCCTTCCTAGTTCGATATCTATCGATATGCCTCGTGGCGTGTCTCTATTCGCTCTTGTCGGGCCGACATACCTCGAACTCGAACGGACTCTAGCGTATCTTACATGTAACGGGTGTTCTAATCACTTATTTGGTAACGGGTGCTCTTATTGCTACTTCTATCTTACAATACATATAATATTTCATATCACAAATTTCGACTTGATTGATTTTATTAAAATAAAAATGTAGATTTTCTAGCTAAGATATTTAATGCTTTAATTGCACACATTAATATAACAGCAAAAACTTTTTTCTTTTCGTTGTAGTAAATACTTACACTAGTAGCCATTCCGTAGGCAAAGGAGTGGCGAAAAAACAATGTTAGTTCTTGCAAACTTTTTAAGAATATTAAGTTACAAAGGCAGTTTAGGACATAAAGAGAACAACATGAGCAACATTACTACAACAAGAGCTAACCGAAACGACATGAGCATAAGCGATACGACATGAGCAGAAACATAGGCCGGTATTCATAGTCCGTTCTTATATTCAAGATCGTCTTAAGTGTGGTCTTGGGTCGTCTTAAGATCTCATTCAACCAATGAAATGGCCGCTTAGCATCTTAAGACCGTACTTAAGACGATCTTGAATATAAGAACGGACTATGAATACTGGCCATAGAGCTCTGTTAAGGGCCGTCTACAATGGCAGTAACAAGGCTGTAGGAGCAGGAGAGTATACTGTTTTTAGTGATGTAAAGACCGAGAGTAACGAAATGGGCAATTCCCATTTGCTCTTAAAAGTTTTAAGAGCAAATGGGAATTGCCCATTTCGTTACTCTCGGTCTTTACATCACTAAAAACAGTATACTCTCCTACTCCTACAGCCTTGTTACTGCCATTGTAGAATGCCCTTTACACGGCACCCTTAATCGGGTTTAATAACATCCGTAGTTGTGAAACTGACCAATCACAGCTATTCCTCTGAAGAATGGAATGACTGTGATTGGCCAGCCTTCGAACTACGGATGTTATTAAACCCGATTAGGGGTGACGTGTAAAGGGCCGTCTACAATGGCAGTAAAGCCCGTATCAGACTACGCATTGAAGATTGAGATTGAAGGTTGAAAATTGAAATTTGACCAATCAGGACAAAGAAATTTTAGTTCCTTTTGTTCTGATTAGTCAAATTCCAATCTTTAATCTTCAATCTTCAATTTTCAATGCGTAGTCTGATACGGGCTTAACAAGGCTGTAGGAGTAGGAGAGTATACTGTTTTTAGTGATGTAAAGACCGAGAGTAACGAAATGGGCAATTCCCATTTGCTCTTAAAACCAACTCTTAAAATCTTACTGTCATCCTACTGCCATTGTAGAATGCCCTTTAGGTATCGATCATGTTACTTTTTTCCTAAGACGGAAACGTGAAAAGTGAAAAATTTATTAATTTCAATGATAATATTTTTCACTTTTTACGTTTCCGTCCTAGAAAAAAGATTACATGGCCGATACCCTGAATACAGCCATATTTAACATACTTTCTGTTTATTAATGCTGCATTCATCCGCGTTCGATATCCGACATTTCCAATAAAAGAGCTCGCTTTCTAAAAATAAAAATGTTGCTTGCTAGAATTTTTAAAAAGCAAGCTCTTCTATTACAAATCAGATATGTTTAAGTAAGTATTGTCTTGAGATACTAATACCGCTCTGTGATTGGTTTACAACATCTTAAAATTGTATTATAAGCCGGTATTCATAGTCCGTTCTTATATCCAAGTCTTAAATGTGATCTTGTGTCGTCTTATGCGGGGTCTACGGCCGGTATTCACAATCCGTTCTTATATTCAAGATCGTCTTAAGTACGGTCTTAAGATTCTAAGCAGCCATTTCATTGGTTGAATGAGATCTTAAGATGACCCAAGACCACACTTAAGACGATCTTGAATATAAGAACGGACTATGAACTACAACGAAAAGAAAAAAAAAAGTTTTTGCTGTTATATTAATGTGTGCAATTAAAGCATTAAATATCTTAGCTAGAAAAAATCTACATTTTTATTTTAATAAAATCAATCAAGTCGAAATTTGTGATATGAAATATTATATGTATTGTAAGATAGAAGTAGCAATAAGAGCACCCGTTACCAAATAAGTGATTAGAACACCCGTTACATGTAAGATACGCTAGAGTCCGTTCGAGTTCGAGGTATGTCGGCCCGACAAGAGCGAATAGAGACACGCCACGAGGCATATCGATAGATATCGAACTAGGAAGGAGACGACAAGCCGAGTATAAAACCGCGTGGCTCAGCGAACACGAGAGAGAGATCTTGGAGAATTTTACAGTAGTTGTCGAGTTAGTCAAACGCAATTAGCAAACTCCGATCAGTGCGAACTGTATTCTCTTACCAATAAATCAAGTTTAAATATTAATCTTACAATTAAACTCAGAAGTGGGATTCACTACATCCTCAAGGTTATCAAAAATGGATCCTCTCCAATTTGATAAAATGTCGACGGAGAAACTGAAAGCGGAAACACGCCGCTACAGACTTCCTTCGACAGACGATCGAAATCAAATGATCGAACAACTCTTGGCTCATTACGAGAGTAACAGCCCAGCAGTGGATCTGCTTAGTCAAAGGCAAACCTCTCAGGCTCAGGAGGATCATTCGGGAGTCGCGATGAACGCGTTAGCGACAGCGATTACCACCCAGATGCAGCAAATGCAGCAGGCCATGCTACAACAGCATCTACAGCAGCAGGAGCTGCTCCGACAAATGCTACAACCCCTTACGAGGAACCAACAGCAGGATCAGCCGAATCAAGGATCGTCGTATCAACCGAGACCGCCGAGATCAGAAGCCCCATCACCTTCGAGTCAGGGTCAGTCACAGCATTCAGCGATATTGGCTGCACCGTCTACACACGCCGTCTCGATGTTGGCATCACAAATTCCGGAGTTCGGAGGCCAAGAAGACGAAAACGTGGACCTATGGGTTAAACGTGTTGAGCAAGTATCTCGCATTCACGGCGCACACGAGGACATTACGTTCCTCGCATCGACGACAAGGTTAGTCAAAACGGCTCGACGCTGGTACGATCTGGGCTCGGGTTTGATGCTAGAATCCTGGACAGGCTTCCGGGAAGCCATTCTTAAAAGATTCACGAGAAAGGTCTTATACCATCTGGCCATGCAAAAAATCGAGGCCCGTAGATGGAATTACGCCAGGGAATCTTTCCTGGAATACGCGATGGATAAATTAACGTTGATACATAACTTAGATTTATCAACGGATAGTACCATCCACCTTTTAATTAGTGGGATTGGTAGCAGGTCGTTAAGGGAAATAGCAACTTCTCTTAAAAATGATTCTGTTGACCATTTCCTAGAAACGATGCATCAAATCACAGAGGCATCGAAGGACGCTGACAGAAAACCGGTACAGACTCCAAAAGCCTTCAAATCCAAGGAAGCAGCAAACAGTTGTGGATCCTGTGGAAAACAAGGGCATCTGCAAAAGGACTGTAGGAAGTCCTCCACTTTTTGCGCATACTGCAAAACACCGGGTCACTTTCGTGCGGACTGCTTCAAATTAAAGAGGAAGGAACAAACAGCCACGTCAGCACAAACAGCACCGGTAGCAGCAGTATCATCAACAGGAGTCACCCCGAAGGACGAGGAGACAGTTGCTGTTGTTCAGTTCGACAACGGCAGGAATCTCACAATACCCGACGCGCTAGCAAAGATAACAAGGTTAAATAAGAAAGACTGTTTATTATTCGCGCTCGTCGACACCGGCAGTCCGATTTCTTTTATAAAAGCAAATGTACACAAGAAATTTTTGGAGCATTCGGTCGAATTTCAAAGCCCTTCAGGTTTCTCATTTAAAGCCTTAAATAATAAACCAATTGAAGTTTTGGGATCAATAAAAAACTACGGTAACATTAGAGCAATTACCTTATTTGCAGCTAGCAATAACGTTACATGTTTTACGGGAAGAAAGTATAGCAGCGGATTTAATTATTGGTCGTGATTTCTTAAATGATCAAAAAATAACCGCGATTTTTAATCCGAGTTTGTTGAAAATAAAAGAGAATGCTCAGGATTTCCCTGTATCGCTTTTGCAATTATTAGCATGCCAAGTTACTAACTCCTTAGAGGATAGGATAAAAGATATCGTAATTGACTTTGACTTATCGGCAAAAAATAGCTTAAAAGATTTAATATTGGACGTTAATAGCTCAACGGCAGTCGCCGTAAATGACGATTTTTCAATAAAAGTCACGCTGAGAGACGATTCTGTTTACGCGTATGCCCCGCGTCGTTTCGCATGGGCAGAGAAAAACCAAATACGCGAGATTGTAGACGATCTGTTAGCTCGCGGTATTATCAAAAAAAGCATTTCCCCTTACTGCGCGAGAATAGTCCCAGTTAAAAGGAAAAATGGATCGTTACGACTGTGTGTTGATTTACGTCCGTTAAATTCGAGAGTTTCGAAACAAAAATATCCATTCCCGCTAATCGAAGATTGCGTAGCGCGATTAGGGAATAAAGCTGTTTTCACGCTGTTAGACTTAAAAGACGGCTTCCACCAAATTAAGGTACATAAAGATCATACGAAATATTTCGCTTTTGCGACCCCAGACGGGCAATATGAGTATACACGTTTGCCTTTCGGTTATTGCGAGGCACCGGCCGAATTCCAAAAACGACTTGTGTACATACTTCAACCGTTAATAAGAGAAAACAAGGTTATTGTTTATATCGATGATATTATGATAGCGACTGAAACGGTAGAAACAAATTTAGAAATACTGCGTGAAGTATTATTCCAATTCAAGCGTTATAATTTCGAATTAAATCTTGATAAATGTCTATTCCTTAAGAAAGAGATGAAATATTTAGGATATATTATATCAGCGAATAAAATTACAATAAGCACGCGACATGTTGAAGCCATAAAAAGCTTCTCGCAACCGAAAAATGTGCTCGAAGTTCAGCGATTTCTGGATTAGCCAATTACTTCCGTAAATTCATTAAAGGTTATACTGATAAAGCCAAACCTTTGTATAATCTGTTAAAAAAGACAACACATTTCGATTTCGATATACACTGTGTACGGGCGCTAGAAACATTAAAAATGAATTTACGACAAGCCCAATTCTAGCTATTTACAATCCGCAGTCGGAGACTCAATTACATACAGACGCAAGTGTACAAGGTTTGGGAGCGATATTATTACAGAGACAAAAAGATAATAACTGGGCTCCTATCGCGTTTTTCAGTCAAGCAACAAAGCGGAAAGAAATTATCACAGTTTCGAACTCGAAATGCTTGCGATAGTCCGCGCAATAGAACGATTTCACATTTATTTGTATGGAATAGAGTTTACCGTTGTAACAGATTGCAACGCGTTGGTTTTCGCAGTGAACAAAGCAAATCTAAACCCCAGAATCGCTCGATGGACGTTAAGCCTTCAAAACTATAAGTTCAAAACGACACATAGACCAGGTCAACGTATGACACACGTCGACGCTCTCAGTCGCCAAATAGCGTATATAGAATAAATGCCACTCGAGAGAGAACTGGAGTGTAAACAACTTCAAGACTCACAATTGAAAAGCATTGCCCAACAATTAGAGTATTCCGACAATGAAAAATTCGAGTTGATAGAGGGATTACTTTATAAAAAAGCGACTGACCGTCCACGTTTTGTTGTACCGGACTCTATGATTAACAATATAGTAAGAATTTACCACGATGATATGGGCCACTGCGGCTCTGAAAAAACGTTTCAAGGCATATTCGCCTCCTATTGGTTTCCGTCGATGCGGAAAAAAATATATGATCATATAGACAATTGTATCACTTGCCTCACAGCGAATGCATCTCGTCATTTCCGTGAAGGAGAAATTCAAGATACCGGGCAATCAAACAAGCCATTCGAGACCTTACACTTAGATCATTTTGGCCCCTTACAACAGACGGAAGACGGCTTTAAGCATGTTCTGGTTATAGTAGATTCATTCACGAGATTTACATGGCTCTTTCCTACAAAATCTACATGCACGAAAGAAGTAATTAAACATCTGAAATCGGTACTTAACATTTTTGGCAACCCGAGAGAAATAGTTTCGGATAGAGGAACGGCCTTCGCATCTAATGAATTTGCTCATTTTTTAGAATCTTTAAAAATTAAACACCGTCAAGTTGCTGTTGCGGCCCCGTGGGCTAACGGCCTAGTAGAAAGAATAAATAGATTTCTTAAATCTACGCTTAAAAAGTTGGTTGATTCCCCGAATGATTGGAAAGAGAAATTAGATAAAGCACAGTATGTGATAAACAACACTAAGCATTCTGCGGTTAAGTGTACACCGAGTAAACTACTCTTAGGGTACGACAGTAGGAATAACGCAGACAAAACTCTCGTAGAATTAATTTAAAAAAATGCGAGTATAGAAGATAATTTAAATCGAGAATCGAATTATAAGACAGCGGAGGAAGCAACCAAGTCGCTTCATGATTATAATAAAAAATATTACGATAACAGGCACGCAAAGCCAACTAAATATAAAACTAACGAATACGTGATGATTAGGGATCTCCACGTAAAGCCAGGTCAAAGCGCCAAATTGAAACCGAGTTACAAGGGACCCTACGTCATAACTAAAGTACTAGACAAAAATAAGTACGTCGTACAGGACATACCAGGTTTTAACGTCTCCTCCAGGCCCTATAATTCAATTCTCTCGCCAGATAAACTAAAACCATGGATAAAACCATTGTAACAAACTAGTATAAGGACGCCAAAGATTGAAAAATGTTCCGTACAAACATTTAATAAATTAAGCGATTAATATGTTCAAAAGATTTGATAGAATTCAGTGGCGAGTGAAAGGAATAAGAGTCGTATATTAGTTACGTGGTAAAAGAAAGATTTATTAGAGCTCGATGCACAGACTAACTCGAGGCACACCGGACGCGCAGGCAGACTTAGTTACCAACCGGCACGTACAGAGAGCGCGCACAACAAACATGAACCAAAAATGATATAGAACGTAAACTCTTATAATATACTCAACGTGCAAGTCATATATTGTATATTCTAACACTCCGCCTCAATATATGAACGATAACAAATAAAAATAAAATACATGTTTTAAATCTTACATACACCAACGTAGGAACGAAGTTTAACAAATTGTTCTCCTACAATGCCTTTTGTTAACATGTCCGCTATTTGTTCTTTAGTGTTTATATATTGCACTTCTATCTCCCCTTTTTGAAACATGTCGCGAACAAAGTTATATTTTACATCTACGTGTTTAAGCCGACGATGTTCCCACTTGCTCAACAAATGTATAACAGACTGGTTGTCTTCGTAAACTATAATGGGATTTACACTATAAATGTTAAAATCTTCCAAAAGTCCTTTCAGCCAAATCACTTCAGTCATTGCTGTTGCTAACGCAACATATTCTGCTTCTGTGGACGATCAAGTTATTCCGGTTTGTTTCTTTGTTGACCAGCTGACAGTAAAGCCAAAAACTTGAAGTAGAAATCCCGTCGTTGATTTCCGATCATTATCCGTGGCCCAATTGGCATCAACATATGCCTGGAGCGGCATATTCAGATTTGAGTTGCCTTTAAAGAATAATCCATGATTAATAGTACCTTTAATGTAACGAAGAATCCGTTTTAATCCTTTCCAATGCACCAGTTTGGATTAGATTGAAAACGACTGTAAAAAATTTACAGCTGTGCTCAAGTCTGGCCTTGTGTTAAGCATTAGGTACATAAGACAACCTACAAGTTCTTTGTATGGCTTTAATTCGATCACCGTTTCTTCCTCGACCTCGACGTCTTCATGTTTTTCTGGATGTGCTTCCATGGGTGTTTTTGCAGGATTACATTTTGTCATTCCGAATCGGGAAAGCATGTTCTCCATGTATGTCCTTTGGCTTAGAAACATACCTTTCGTCGTTTGCTCGATTTTCATTCCTAGAAAACTCTTGAGTTCACCAAAATCCTTTATAGAAAATTCACTTTTAAGCGAATTCACAATTTTTTTTTGAATCCATGCTTCATTATCTCCCGTAATGATGATATCATCCACGTACAACAAAAGGTAGATGCAATGATTCTTTGAAGTTCCTGAATATAAGCAATTATCTCGTTCTGATCTCTTAAGTCCTAGATGCAGAACAAACTCGTTAAATCTAGCATTCCATGCTCGCGGTGCTTGTTTTAAACCATATAGTGAGCGATTTAGTCTGCAAACTAGATTATTATTCTGGACAAATCCTTGGGGTTGCTTCATATAGATCTCTTCATCAATTGTTCCATGCAGGAATGCGTTTTTGACATTTAACTGCCTAGTTTTGAGTTTGAATTGATTTACGATTGATAGAAGAGTTCGTACGGTGGTTAGACGCGCAACAGGTGCATATGTCTCTTGATAATCCAAACCTTTTCTTTGTGAAAATCCTTTGATCACCAAACGAGCCTTATATTTATCAATATTTCCATCTTGATCTCTTTTGATTCTAAACACCCATCTGTTTTCAATAACTTTCCTTCCGATGGGTAATGGTACCAGATTCCAAGTTTTGTTTTCGATAAGCGATGTCATCTCTTCATTGATTGCACATAACCATTGATTTTTATCATCTCTTTCTTGAATATCATCGAAGCATTCGGGCACATCTTCTACAAATGCTTCAGCAGATAAGGCCAAGACAGTGAAGTCTTCTAGATAATTAGGTTTGTTTCTGTTTCGAGTACTTCTTCTTAAGTTGCTGACATCTTGTTCCAGTAAAATCTTCCTATTGTTTGATTCATTTGTATTTTCCTCTTCTGCTCCGCCTGCATTCGAGGATTCACCTGAGTTTGAAGATTCTTCATCCTTTTCTAATTCTTCAATTGAATCCGAGCCATCGTAGAAATCTCTCGTTTCGAATGTGAATTTTGATTCATCAAAAATAATATCTCGCCCTAAAATTATTTTATTGTCTTCAGGACACCAGAGTCGATAACCATTTGCACAATAACCAACCATTTTACAATGTTTAGAACGTGATTCAAACTTACTGTTTGTTAACTCTTTTGGGACATGAAGATATGCAACACATCCAAAGACTTTTAACTTACGGAGATCCGGCTTTTCTCCAAACCAAAGTTCAGCTGGCACTTTGTCCATTAGCGCAATTGTTGGACTTCGATTAGTTAAGTATACTGCTGCTATTACTGCTTCCGACCAGAAAATTTTGCTCATCTTGGAATTTAAGATCATACACCGTGCCTTTTCAATTATAGTCCTGTTCATTCTCTCAGCGACTCCATTTTGCTGCGGTGTGTAACGAATTGTGAATTCGTACTGAATTCCGCAATTTTCAAAATGCTGTCGAATCTCATGAGAGATATATTCCCTGCCGTTGTCGCATCTGAACCTACTGATTTTTAGATTGAAATGTGCTTCCGCCATTGATTGAAACATTTTGAAATGCTTAAGTACTTCTGATTTGGCTTTTATTGTATATGCTACTGTGAAATGCGTAAAATCATCAATGAATGTCAACAGGTACCGCTTTCCATCAAATGATGTGACATCTATTGGTCCACATAGGTCACTATGAATTAACTGGAGAGGACGCTTCGCTCTTATCCGTTCAGTTTGATGAGGGAGACGTGTCTGTTTACCCTCCACACAGATTTCACATGGTTTTGGTGAGATTACGTTTTTTATTTTTATTCCATCTGCCATCTTCACAAGTTTCTTCATTCCAGTACTGCTTAAATGACCTAAACGACGATGCCACAACAAAACATCATCATCTGCTTCACAAAGATTTACAATTTCCGTATCATATTCAAAACACAGCTTGTACAGCTTGCTTGTACGATAGGCGATTGCGATGATTGTATTTGCATTTCGAATGATTCCTTTTCTTTTTTCAAAAATTACTGTAAAACCATTCATTTCCAGCTTGCGAACCGGAGTAGATTACACCTCAAGTCCTGGTACGGATAAAATTCCAGATATTAAGATTTGTCTGACTTTTCCGTTCACTCGTAGACGCACTTTCAAATCACCGACTTCCGTTGCGGTTAGAGTTTGTCCTGATTTCGCGACACGAATGTTTATTGGAGACGCTAAGTTCCGCATATTAATTAAATTTGTTTTCTTTGTTGCCAAATGTTCAGAGGATCCCGAGTCTAAGAACTAACACATGGAATTATCTTTTTCTTCTTCTTCCTTGGCAATGAACGCAAAGTCTTTTCGATTCTTATCGACACTGTCATCGAGCACAGCATTTGCTGATCCGAGATTTTTATTTTCTTGTTTTAATTTCCCGACATTCTGACCGTTTGTGGCCAATTATACCACAGTGATGGCATTTAAAATTATACCGCGTATTCTGTTTTCCGTCAGTCGAATTCTCACGTTTATTTACTTTCTCACGTTTATTTACATTTACTTTCCGATTATTCGTCGCAGCCGTGAAAACAGTCGACGAGTTTGTGCCTTTAAGATTTGCACTTGCTCCACTGCGCTTAGCTTCTTCGTCAATCTTGTCTTTTACAAAACTGATAGTTAATTGTTCACTTGAAAGCGTTTCTAATGCTGTTACCACCATATTGTATTCTTCCGGCATTGTCAACAATAAATGGCAAACTATATCCGTTTCATCTAGATTAGCACCAGTCGATTTTAATTCTCGCACAAGTTTATCAAATCTTAAGAGGTGTGATGCCATCGTCTCTGTTGGAGTGTACCGCATTGTTAAGAGCATCTTTCGTAAACGAAGTTGACTCGCTACACCCTTTCTTTCGAAGCTTGTTGATAAAGCTTGCCACATTTCATACGCAGTTGTTTTTTCCTTTACATATTCAAAATGGCTATCGGCGATGCGTTGTGTGATTAACGATTTGCATTTTCTATCGTTTTTTCCGCAATGCAAGAATTTGAACATCCGCAGTTGCTACTGGCAGAGTTGCTATGAGCGTTTCAAGAGATCTATCAACAAGATCAATGAGATCGTGCTCCTCGAGTAAAACTTGCATTCGAAACTTCCAATTGCTGTAGTTCGTTCCATCGAACAGAGGAACTTTATATTTTTCGTCCATATCCGCCATATCGGTCACGTTCACTCTCTTCCTCAAACTTCCAATTTGCAATTTGAGTTAATTTCCGCAACTATACTTTCTTCTTTATCTTTACACGTAGGAGCCTGGGCCCATAACCTGATAGAATTCAGTGGCGAGTGAAAGGAATAAGAGTCGTATATTAGTTACGTGGTAAAAGAAAGATTTATTAGAGCTCGATGCACAGACTAACTCGAGGCACACCGGGACGCGCAGGCAGATTTAGTTACCAACCGGCACGTACAGAGAGCGCGCACAACAACCATGAACCAAAAATGATATAGAACGTAAACTCTTATAATATACTCAACGTGCAAGTCATATATTGTATATTCTAACAAGATTGTATTAGATTAAGGTCATTCGAGACGAAATAACTCGTCAGGATGGTCGAGGGGCTGTAAGATAGAAGTAGCAATAAGAGCACCCGTTACCAAATAAGTGATTAGAACACCCGTTAGATGTAAGATACGCTCGAATCCGTTTCGAGTTCGAGATATGTCGGCCCGACAAGAGCGAATAGGGACACGCCACACGAGGCATATCTCGATAGATATCGAACTAGGAAGGAGACGACAAGCCGAGTATAAAACCCGCGTGGCTCAGCGAACACGAGAAAGAGATCTTGGAGAATTTTACAGTAGTTGTCGAGTTAGTCAAACGCAATTAGCAAACTCCCCGATCAGTGCGAACTGTATTCTCTTACCAATAAATCAAGTTTAAATATTAATCTATATAATCAGAAAATTATTTTTTTTCACAGTTGAAAGTCATATCTGGAAAAAAAGAAAGGATCGCTTCTTTACGTACATGATGATTATGTCTACTACA
>CAJQTV010001454.1:0-44910 GCA_907163055.1 Formica aquilonia x Formica polyctena | reverse complement strand
TTGTACTATCAGTGCTGAAACGGCATTTTCACAGTGTGCTAAAATTTTTTCAGAATTATTTACAAATACAGATTTCCATCATGCCTAAAGATATACGGTATTTATCAAAAAGACGAAAGAATCAATTAATTAATCGTGAATTAAACTAATAGTAGAATTTCAGATTCATTACAATTAGTCAACTCAATTCTACAGTACCTAATGTTACAGAGGAATCGGCAAATTCTATTGAAAATGATAAACATTGTACAATTCGTAATATATTAGTCGAAGATCTCAACGAATTATCTTCTGAATTGCATTCTGATACAAAATCTGATACAGAATCTGGTACAGATTCTGATACAGAAAATGACCAAGAATATATCATTGACTCATCAGATAACATTCCTGAATTTGTAGATAGTTCTGATAATTCTAGTTTAAGCAAAAGATTTACAAACATTCATTATCGAATATAATATTTTACATAGTGCTGCCAATGAATTACTTCAAATTCTGAGAAAACATGGTCATGTTGAATTACCTAAAGATGTTAGGATTTTAGTTCACACACCAAGAAACGCGTCTAAGAATATTAAGGGTCTCAGTGGTGGTCACTATGTACATTTTGAGCTTTCGCGAACTTCTGTACGCACCGAAGTTCCTGCAGTGTTACGTTGTACACATACTATCGCTTTCCGTGTTAAGACTTTAATCACTTCGGGGAAATAACGCATTGTCTAACCGATTATACCGAGGTAAAGTAGTTGAGTTTCCTCCCTTCTTCCTCGAATCCTGGCACCGGCGAGCCTTGATCCGCTGCGTACGGGAAAGGTGAACCGTTCACTTTAAACAATATTTATAGTTTCGAATATAATAATACCGTATTTTTTCAAGGGTTTTGAACAGAAGTCATGTAAACTTTTATTATCATAAAATATTTATTATTTTTCCTTATATAAATAACGATCAAATTTTAATATTGACGTATTTTAACAACATAGTTAATTGATCATAAATAACTTCTTAAAAAGACGATTAAATGACGTTATTTTCTGTGCGATAATATGTCGTCAAAAATATCACGTCTGTGTTACGTTCATTAGTTAGTCGACTGATGTCTATGACGAGAAATGACCATAATACATGACGATTCGATAATGACGACAAACTTGCTACCTTGGTATGGTATCACATATTTCCTAGACTTGATATATAAATAGATCATGTGTTGCTTAGGTATAATGATTTGAATGACTATAAGCATGCTGGTCAGACCTGGCCAATAAAATGGATCTGGTTACCATATGATTATATATAATTCAGTTTCACACGCATATTTAAATCTCGTTAGTCTTGTATTCCATCTGAGTTCTCCCACAGGAAATCAAGAGCTCTAGTGACAAAAAAAATGGATATGCAAAACAGAATTTCCGAACTTACATTGATTTCAACAAAGATTATACTCGGTATATTAACCTAATGAGATGACGGACAAGTCCCGCTTGTTATAATCATTTCATATATCCTGTTAAAGTATTAGCTACTACGAGAGAATAAACGAAGCCTATAATAGGCTCTCCCGTTTTTTAAAAAAATAAATTATTAAACTAATATCATTATTTATTATGGTAATATGTTTTAAAGAACCCCGCACTATCATATTGGAATACAATCTGTCCCGAGTAAAAGCAATTTGATTTTAAATGTGTATGGTAGCGTTATGATTCTATTAGTATAAAAAAAATCTAATGGGGCATTAAGCTGATATATTGGACAGTGTAAATAGTATATTATAACATATTGTCTAACATGGATATTATAAATTCGGACTGCCGATTATTGCCAATATTATAGGCAGGTATAATAAATTTTTTGATACAAAATGCATTGATTCCACTTATTTGTGGGTTTTAACATTCATGTACTGTAATTCTGCGTGACATTATTTATGAATTTAGTTGATCCTTAGAAAAGTTCCGTTATATTAGAACATATCATTCTATATGTCATTACCAGATTATTATACCAGTCCACGGTCGTCATTCCCTACGTATTCTATATGACATTCCATATACCCTCAGGGTACGGCCATGTATGTGTGCTGGTATGTCCACGGAAAATAAAATAAATGATCTTATAGTTTAAGACAAAAATGTATTTAAACAAGCTGGGTGATCTCACAGCAGGACATCTAATGATTGTGTTCAATAATGATGAAGAGTGGATGACGAACCATTGAAATTGGTACCTGTTCATAGGCCAAGTACCACAATATCGCTGTTTACATGTGCACATGGAACCCACATTTTTTTTTGCATGACTTACACGGTCAGTACTTATCTCTAGAATCGCTCTCCCTCTCTCATCTATATTAATTGTAATAAGTATTATGTGTATAGCTATTATTTTTTGATGTTTTTTAGCATTAACGGAATGTGAAAAACACTCGCACCCCTAATGATACCTAAAAAATCAACATACTCGTAATCCAATTTAAATTCTTCTTGTGACATCTTACGCTGTGCTCAATTTTGATTATTGTGAACATAAGATAATGCTAGAGCAAATCTGAATTATTGTAACAACAAGAGAAAAATCTGTAAATAATTGTTTTAAAAAATAGTGCATTGTAATAATTACATTACTTTCCTTCAATGTAAAAACAATCCATTTTTTTTTGTTCTAATTGATTGTCCTCCAGTCCTGTTCTGTACATAAAAGTTATTACGTGAAGACTGCTCCGAAAACTAAATATTAACCTTATGCGATGCTATTTATCATTCTTATATCTACCCTTATGCGTCGTGAGCCTGACATATATACTAAGCACGATTACGCCAGATCCATAATCAACTGGATATCCATATTCTGTAATGACGAAAATAATACTTTATTATAGAAATTGGCGTACAGCACGGTTATAGCCTCAGATTGTGATTACTTACTACAAGAGATATGTACTGGTGAACATAAGGGGGTTCGCATGAGACCAAAACGAACAAGAATCACACATCAAGTTCTCACCTTGAAAAGGTCCATATCAGGACGTCATAATTCCATAACTGTAATAAGCAGTGTCGGCCCCAATCCGAACGCTACAACTTTTGTTACGCTTAGTGACGACAATGCCTGCGCTAGTCCGACTATCTAAGCTATAATCAGGGTTTTCTCTTAGATGGGGATATGAGGGACGGTATACCAGTCCCTCGCAGCGTAGCGAGGGGGGCATGACGTCACGCGGGCTACAGGGGGATTTTGGTGGCGCGGGAATCTGTACGCTCTACGACGCGGCGGGACGCTTATAGCGGGAGCATGGTAACAGCGCGGTGTATTAGTTCTCAAGAAGTTTTAGGTAGAAACAAGGGTATCGATAAATATTTTTGAAATACGTCTCCGAATTTAGCTAAACGAGTATAAGAAATAATCGTCATTTTTGTGGACTATTTTTGGTTCACGTGGCGCCATTATTGAATTTCGTAGAAAATATGATAAGGCTAGCGCCGATGTCACGGCTGCTATCAGATTTATGTATAAACAAATAGAACTTATGTTTGTACCATAAACGCGATAGATGAAAAATATATCAATAGAAGAACCGAGGGTGTCAAAAGCGTTTTCGTTCGCAGCGAAGAAAAGTCAAGTTTGAGACTGTTTAGAAACTCGATAACTGTCCATTATACGAGCTTTTGAGCGCCGATGTATCAATCATTTGCTCAGTAATTTATATAGCTAAACATTATAACAAATATCGTCTCGCACTATTGCACGTGCGACTTATTAATTTTCGTAGAAAGATGATAAGGTGAGCGCCGATGTCCGCGGCTATAATTTATTATAAACGCTATGACAGTATACGGTAACAATATATGTAACAATTGATAAAAAATCTCATCGCAAACGAGATCTTTTTAGATTTAAAATAATTTTCACGGGTGTCAAAGTGGCATTAACAAGAAATGTGTCGCGTGAAAGACAAAGCTCAAGTGCTTTTCCTCGCCCGTGCTCTTCCGACACACTTGAACGCGCCAGTTATAAACGTTTACGCAAACAATAACAGCATTTCTTACCTACGATTTAAAAATTATAAATTTGTAGTGAATAATACTGATAATTGTGTGTTACTTGACGACAGCTCGGTTGTTTTTATTACGGACATATAATTCAACAAAATCGTATATTATTTATTCGTGCAAAACATTTCTTAAACCCAACATCTTTTTTCACTACACCATGCAATTCAAAAAAACTTGATATATTTTTAATATCAAGCAGTACCATCTCAAATGTTATACAAGTTCCAGTAACGCGAATAAAAAATAAATGTTTAAAAATAATAAATTTTAACGAGATTGATTCTTATGTTACAATACCGCTCATTTAACTCACTTGTAATGAGGTGCAGTAAATGGTTATAGTGAAGAATATTTATATCGATTTCTATTATTTCTTTTTAATATCTTTATCATTTCTTTTATTATTTTGTCATTATTTCTGACTTTTAATAATATAAAACTACTAATACAGACAATAATACACAATATTAGTAATCTCGCGCTATCTCTCTCGCACCGCCTTACGAACGCAGTATCTCGCATCATCATCCACGCGCATGCCTCGCGCTATCCTTCTCGCGCTATCCTTCTCGCACGCCCATAGAATGCTATCCTTTTCCTACTCGCGAACGCCTCGCGCTATCCTTCTCCCACACCCATAGAATGCTATCCTTTTCCTACTCGCGAACGCCTCGCGCTATCCTTCTCCCACCCGGTCGCGCCGCAGTTACATATCTATCTTATATGCGAGGAAGGGTAGCGAAATAATCATTTTGTTCATTTTTTTTTCATTTCTTAACACATTTATTTATATTACCATACATCACCTCGTCTCAAGGTTTCAGACAAAAGTTCATCCACAGCATAAGCTAATAGTTCGCAATCTATGATAGATGTTTTATCATAGACTTCGCGCAAGATTTTGACCGCAGAATCTCTCTCGGCGCCAAACATATTACTTTGCAAACTCCGAACAAATTGATCGAAACTCTCATTTACGGCTTCTAAATTCTCGCACAGCTTCAAATATTCGTGATTAACACAGTGTTCGAGTTCGAATAAGAAAAATATAGTTGACGGTTTCATGTACAAGCAAGAATCGCGCAACGTAAGTTTGACAACACTCGCATCACTTATTTTAACAATCTCAATTGTTAAATCGTTAATCCATATTGGTGTATGATCGGGCGTTTGCACAAGTCGTTCAACGTCCGCTCGTTTCAGCATTAGCGATTCCCATGTGTCGATAGATAATACGATTTGATTGCCTCGGTTATCGCCGAGATGCAATTCCACGTAAGATGTTATTCCAACGCTGATTCCAATATCCAAGTATTTATAAGCAGTACGCGTCAAAGCAAATCTGCGTACCAAAATACGTGGTATACAACGAGGTTTATCGCATCTGAAAAAATACAAAAAATAAAATAGCATGGAAAAAAACATATATGAAATATATATATATATATATATATATATATATGAAAACATTTGTGATACTTACAAATCAAGTGGTTTCTTGGACGGCTTAATTTCATCTCGTGGTTTCTTGCACGGCTTAATTTCGTCTCGTGGAACGTAGTAATTCACGCGTTTGCAACCGTTGCTGGTGCTTCCTTCAGCGGAGTACATTTTGTCTCTCGGTTATGAGAAGTGGACCGTTGGTACTAGCAGTTGACACGACACTGATCGTATAAAAATTAACCGAATATACGTGACGCTTATTTTTCAAAAGTATGATGTGGTGGGAGATCAATGCTCTGAAAATTTAGGAGAAGGGGAAACGGTCAACGTATGATGCGATGGGAGATTATTGCTCTGAAAATTTAGGAGAAGGGGAAATGGTCAACGTATGATGCGATGGGAGATTATTGCTCTGAAAATTTAGGAGAAGGGGAAACGGTCAACGTTAAAAAGAATTCTTAGAAACGACTCGCGAGGAAAGGAG
Source organism: Formica aquilonia x Formica polyctena (assembly GCA_907163055.1). NCBI lineage: Eukaryota > Metazoa > Arthropoda > Insecta > Hymenoptera > Formicidae > Formica > Formica aquilonia x Formica polyctena. Next base: position 38,925 of record CAJQTV010001454.1, on the reverse strand, counting down.
TGGGGAGAATAAGAAATAAAAAACATTAAATACGTTTACACATTTTATTTATAAAAATATTGCAATTTTTTTTTGGCGTTGCGACCACCAGCTAAATATTTTTAATACATTCTGTAATGCGCAATTCTTAACATGTTTTCCGCATCGTATAGTATTAGTAACATCTAGATTATTTAAAGATTCAATATCTTCGTAATCAGCATCCAAAGTCTCGATGATTAAATTTTCTCTCGCAAGATTCTCAAGCAAATCCACCAGCCATTCTCGTTTCTGGCATCCCTTGACGTACACGAGAGTCGACGTCTCGTCATCCTCTTCCGTACCAAGCACGGCCGATGTAATCAAGCGTTTAGCCATGCCGTACGGCACGTTTCCGTCTTCCCATCGTAATCCATGGTGATTCGCGATCAGCCAGGAAGCGCATGATTTGTCGGATTTTGTGAGGAGATTCCATGGTAGGGGGTATGTAAAAATGTAATGCGCCAGAACGGTCCCCTTTCTCAGCACCGCCACCTCCTTTACGACAAATTTCATCCCGACGAAGAATCCTTGTAGGTCCACGAACGTTGGTACGGACATAACGTTTTTTTTTATATCAGCACGTCGAGAAAAAGAAGAAGACTGCGATTGATCCTGATGCATTATTGGTTTTATATCATCTCATCCCCACACACTTAAGTGATTTTGCGCACAACGTTGGTCAACGGGTTGTACTGAATCACGCGATCGTGTATGATGAGACAGTACGCAGTGGTATTCGGTGGCACGTTCTCCTTACACTCGAATTCCAATCGCACATCCACGGTTGCGCTCTTGACCGATTCGTTTTGTCGAGAGCAATCGATGATCACGAACGGACCGTTACGTAAAAACTGTGTGACTGCGAGACTCGGCTCGAGATACTCGTATCCGTAATAGTTTTTGCAGAAACGCTGGTACATGTCGTACAGAATCGACCATCTGTTTTTATCGAAATCTAGATTCATATCGTCGTACGGATAACATTCCGAATTCAGATAGAGTTTCACGTTGGTCAATTTGCAATGGTCGAATCGGCTCGCATCCTCGGACATGACGTTTTTCCGGCCTGTCTGCAGAACGAAGACAACGTATCGCGGCTTCTCCAGCTGAGTCGCGGTTTTAATGGGCCACGAATGCTTGGTTGTACGCTGCAATAACGGAAATTCGTACAGATCCCACGAGCGAAAACCCATGCTGAGGTATCGTCCGCTTTCCAAGGCGCGCAGCATCGACAGCTTATTGATCTCGTTCAATACCACGTGTGGCATTCGCCATTGTATCTTGAATATGTCGATCGCAGGCTCCAGTGCCAAATTTCCAAGCAGACAATTGTTGTCGTTGCGCGATCGTATTAAGATCAACTCGTGACGAGCGTTAATCACCACGCGTCTGTAATCCTCGCAAAATCCCAATAACATGTAGAGCGGTACGCAAAAATTGAAGTATCCATTCGCGTCATTGTTATCTGTTAATGCGTACTGCGCATTCCAGCCGGCGTTCCTCATAATCACGGTTTTATCGGATGATATCGTTACATAGTTCTTGAGTGTGCTAGTTATTCCCACATTTCTGTTACGATCAATCTCCACACCGTCGAGTTCGTATCGGATCTCATCGAACATAAACGCGACGCAATTATTTCCAGTACCACATTAGATCCTTCAGCTGGTTTGTTTATCTTTAGTTTTCCCTCGATGTATAGAAAACTCTCATACGGCAAGGTATACAGATCCTGTTGTTGTATGGGTATTCGTATCTCGTCGCTATACTCAAACGTCGTGTTGGCGTACGGGTTGTACGTGTGAGTCTCGATCTTGACGATACGATCGTCAAAGACCGGCTCGCCTTCGACGTTAAGGATATCGGTCATGTTTTCTCAGATATTTCGCACCGCGAATCCCAAAGATTGTAAAAATTCAACGTTCGACGCGTTGAGTTTCTTTTTCTTGGTGCAACCGGATGATTGGATATTAGCGAATGTTGACGTTGTTGTCGCTGGCCTCGCGTTATCTCTCGCGTCTTTCGCTCCGCTCAACACGAGCATCTCATGTATCGCACGCTAATTTTGTCGCCGTCGTACGTGCAATCTGATGGTGATCTCTTCTCCTCGAAAATCGAGCAATCGTCCGTCTTGATCCGCGATGCGTATCGTTAGATCCGTAATGCTCCGCGCGATGATCGGCAGGTAAATGATCTGCGCCGGCGTTTCCGATATCTTATATCCCGGCGGCACGCTCGGTGAAAATTCATGTATCGTATGAACGCGTTTGCCGTTGCTGTACGCACCAGCGGTCACGTTACACTCTACGCGGATAATGTTTACGTTGATGATATTAATCGGTATGTCCGATTGGTGCCACTGTCCCGGCTGCAATATACGCTTCGACGAGAATCCCAGCAGCGATCCAATGTTGTTGGGTTTGTTAAAGTTTACTCTGAAAGCGCACTTGATCTCGCTATTCATCGTATTGTAATTAGCACGGAGCACTATCGGGTATTCTACAGCCTCGTCTTCGTCACCGTTCGCTCGAACGGTCCCCTCTCGCGATATCACCGTGATATCACCGCGTTTGTCGACACGATTGCTGGAGCGAACTACGCGTCGCGGACGTTTCTGTGAAATTGCACGTTTCAAAAACTCGTGTATTGCGTGTATCTCGTACGATCCCTCGGGAATCGTAATTTCCGTGTCATCCTCATCGAAATAAAATTTATTATTAGAGGAATTCACGTTCGACATCGTATGATAAGTCTCAAAATTAGTTAGACCGAGCTCGTAATCACCGTCGCTCAAATCTATGGCTGGATGGTAGTGCGCCACGAGGACGTTACTCTTCCCAGTCAGCGTGAATGTCATAGACATGTCGGCAAAAATGTTTAACGAATACTGAGTCTTATGGCGCATCGTCAGGCTTTAAATTCACACCGATCGTCGTCGACCGTTTGGAGAAACCGCAGACACAATTGTCCGCAGATGCTTTGATCGTAAGTTTGAAAGGACGTGTGATTGTACTCGATCTTCGTCACGTTCCGTCCGAAATATCGCACCAATTCATTCGGCGGTCGAAGATTACCAAAACCGTCGAAATATATAGCGCGATTTCCCCTCTTTGCGTACGCTACCCAATGAGTACCTGGTCCTTTGGTACTATCCAAATTCACGATGCCGCTCTCGTTTCGATATATACCACCGATCGGTAACGAATCACGCATGAAAACCCCTCTAAAGTACGGTATACGCATACGTTTCGCCAATTGTTCTAATTGTATGTTCGTTGTCACACCCGTGGGCATTTTTAGCGTATTTTCGACGTTTTTTTTTTCTTCGTTGCCACTCCTTGTCCACGTTTGTACGGGCCGAGATACAGTCCCTGTCCGTATTTGTACGGAGCGAGATAAAGTCCGCGACCTTCCATCGCGCGATCGTGACGTTGCAGCTCCTCCAGCTGACGCCGCGCGGCTTTGCTGTCGTTCACCGCCTTGGCCACGCCAGCCGCTCCACCGATCAAAGATCCGAGCGCGCCCAACATCGGTAGAATCGGCAATACACCGCCTCGTTTCGCTGTCGGAAGTATCCGTTTTTTCGTTGGCCTTTTCCGCGTAGTCCTCATCTTCGTCTTCGTCTTCGTCTTCGTCTTCATACCCATGCCGATCTTTGTCTTGGCTTTCATCGCTGCCCAAACAGCTGTGGCTGCGGCTCTCTCACCGAGAGTCGAATCTTTCGCGACGATGCGAGTTCGCGCTTTCTCGGCGAGTATCCTGTCAGCCGCGTGTCTCTCGGTGAGATCGGTGTTCCGGGAATACGCTGTATCGTGCTCGCGGCAGGCCGCGTCCAATGGATTTATACCCCGATCGCCTCTCGCTAATCGCTCTTGTAGCCGCGTGCCCGGGCCGCAAAACTGATAGCCGGGGATATGTAACTCGAAAGGAAGGGCGTTTATCGCGCGATTTAATAGGCCTCTACCTATTTTCGTTGACATTCGCCGCAATCTTTTATCAACGGTGCTGGACCGTCGATGTGCGTTCGCTGCCACGGTTGATTGTAATGTTCGTAACAGCGACGATATTGTTGAACCTCTAAATCCGCCTTTATATGTTCCGGAAGCTTGTCCCACAGGTAGTGGACGTGATCGCCGCACATTCGCAGCAGAACGACTTTCGGCACAAATTGTAACTGTTCGGCGCTCAAATCACAAATATCGGAAGGTCTCGACAGCAGGACGAACATTTTTGTTACTGAGCGATTCGCGGTTCCGCGCACCTATAAATAGGCGTTCGATCCAGCATTCCTCAGTCGACGGTGTGAAAAAATGAGATTCGTGCGACAACCTTTGGCGATACGCGTAACGAATTGCGACGACAGATTACGATCGATGGGGGACAACGCGGAGATGCGCAAGCATGGTACGATGCTACCTACTACTATACGCGCGATCGTTTGTGGCCCCTCGAATTGCGGTAAAACCAACGTTCTGATAAGCCTGCTGGAAAGTCCGCACGGTGTACGTTTCGAAAACGTGTACGTGTACTCAAAGTCGTTGCAACAGCCGAAATATCGATATCTGGAGAATTTGCTGACATCGATCGACGAAATCGGCTACTTCACGTTCTCCAACAACAGTGACGTCATTCCGCCGAGCGAGGCGCGTCCAAACTCGATCTTCGTGTTCGATGACGTGGCATGCGATAAGCAAGATGCGGTGAGAGAGTACTTTTCAATGGGTCGGCACTCGAGCGTCGACTGCTTTTATCTCTGTCAGACGTACGCGAGAATACCTAAACATCTGATACGCGATAACGCGAACCTGCTGATCCTGTTCAAACAGGATGGTACCAACCTGAAACACGTGTACAACGATCACGTGAATACCGACATGTCGTACGATGAATTTTGCGCGTTGTGTCGCGATTGTTGGCAGTGCAAGTACGGATTCGTAGTAATAGACAAGGACAGCTCGCTCAACGATGGTCGATACAGAAAAGGATTTAACGTGTTCGCGATACCGCAAAACGATTAGTCGTTGCCGATACTTTGTCGGGAGTGAAACGTAAGAGAGAGAGATTGACATTTTTGCTTTTCCGCGATGGCTGCGATCGATAAGAACGAGGATATTCGCGAGCGCGAGAAGATTTGCGAGGGCAATTGTGAAAACTAGCGAATCGATTCGCAAGAAACATCGCGCTTTGAAGACCGGTAAGATCGAGGAGGATATCGTGTTGGACAGGCGCTTTAGACCTCTCATCGAGCCGCTACAAAAGATCGTCGACAACTCTAGCTCGATCGCGGTGAAGAACGAACCCGAGAGTAACACCGACGCGGGGATCGAAGCGTTATCCATCCCGAAGCGCGAGAAGGATGATGCGACACCGCAAAAGAGAAAACGATCCAATGTCAGGTCGGATCGCTCACCGACACCGCATAAATCGAAACTATCGGGCGCTGCACCGGATGTACCGCCGATAACCTCTACACCATCAGCGTCAATGAAAACCTCTACACCATCAGCGTCAATGAAAACCGTACAATCTACGATGTCCGAATTACTCGCGAACGAGGATGTTTTCGAAACCACGGACGACTCGCTCGTGACATCCGTCCGAAATCAGTTGCAAACGCTGAAGGGTCGAGAAACGTTGCGAGATCAGTTAGGTCCACTGGGTCTAAGGTATATCTGGCCTGTTCTGAGCGGCGATCGAGAGAGTGGTATTGACACCGTGTACGGTGTTTATCTCGACAACGATGGAATGATGTTCGGTAATAAACATTTTGACGTGGACAACGCGGATAACATAATTATCGACGGCGTACGATACGCCGGCACACCTGGTCTTTACGAGTTGATCTTCAAGAAAGCCCCCGATGACGTCATCTATACGGAGGATGATATGCAAACGTACAAGAGTATGCTGTTGACGACGAGCGCGCATAAACGCAATCACGATGAGCACGGTCGATTACTGAGTAACAGGGGATACAAGTACAAAGAAATAATCGCAAAGCTGATACCGATCGAACCCAAGGGAAAAAAATCTGGAAAGGGATTATTCGTGCCTCGCAAAATGACGCTAACCGACAACAAGATCGACTACGTGCACTGGGACGATCCCAACGAGCTGGTGGATCGTTTACGATTGCTCGACGCTTCGCACCAAGTAGGCCACAACGGCCACGACAACGAGATTCTGTCGATCATCGAGGAACTTCGCGAAGCCGGCATTATTATAAATTAAACTGTGTCTCGACAAAACTAATCAATCGATCGATCGATGTCGCTCGCATCGATGATGCATATCAACAAATTTGGGATATCCGAGCAGAGCAAAGACGTGACGAACGCCATTTCGTACCGTCGATGGAGCGGATTAATGAGAAATTTCGTGCGCGATAACGCTCTGTGTCGGGTCGTTACGGACTTTGACGCGAGGTCGCGCAAGATTCGCCGTGTAGCGCAACCTGAGACTGATACCGACGCCGTCAACAAACTGTACCTGGATCGGTGCGTTAAAACGTTGAGAAATCAACTGAAAGAGTCAGACGAGAAGCTTGCCGCGTTAGAGAAAGACGTGCGAGCGTTACAGACTGTGGTAAACGAGCTTCGGCGTGCGAATATCGTTAGATTAGAAACGAGTAACGAACGCTAACGAAACGTCAACGGACGACGACGAAACGTCAACGAACGCTAACGAAACGACAACGAACGACAAAAACGACGACGAAACGAAAAACGAAAACGCCAACGAACGATAACGAAACGAACGAAACGAAACGAACGAAACGAAACGTCAACGAACGACAACAAAACGACAACGAAACGTTAACGAAACGACAACGAACGACGACGAAACGACGACGAAACGTTAACGAAACGTTAACGAAACGCCAACGAACGACAATGGACGACAACAAACGGTTCACGGACAGCAAAGGACGGTTCACGAACGGCTACGAACGGTTGAAGGACGGCCGAACGGTTCAGGAACGGCTGTCGGACGGTTATCTAAAAGCTCAGGAACGGCTCAGGAACGGCTGCGAACGAATCAGGAACGGCTACCGAACGGGTCAGGAACGGCTACGAACGGCTATCGAACGGCGACGAATGACAGATGACAAAGAACCATTATTGAAAGACGATGAACGGGAATAAACGGTTATTGAATGGTTAAAAAAAAAGTTAGAGATATAAATTATGATGTAATTTTTCTTTGCACATATTATTACGCGCCGACCAGCCACACAGCTAAAAACATGACATCGTTAAAATCCGATGGACGTAAAAATATCGAGAAGCTACGACTCGTCGAGGAACTGCATGCTCCGGCGAGAAGAAATTTTCCCCGAAGACGCGTCGTAGTGCGGGGTTACGACGATCTGTGGCAAGCTGACATCGTCGAGATGCGTCCGTACTCTCGTTTCAACAGAGGTTACCACTACATACTCACCGTCATCGATGTGTTGAGCAAGTACGCGTGGGCCGTACCGCTCAAGAGTAAAGGCGGAAGCGAGACGGCTGATGCTATCGCAGAGATAATTCGAGATAGCGAGAGGCACCCGAAAAATATGCAAACCGATATGGGAAAGGAATTTTACAACGCCGACGTGCAACGTCTCGTGAAGAAACACGGCATCAATCATTATTCCACGTATTCGGTGTTGAAGGCATCGGTCGTCGAACGATTCAATCGCACGTTAAAAAACGACATGTGGAAGATGTTTACGCTCAACGGAACTTACAAGTGGGTCGACGCGTTGCCGCGACTCGTGTCGGATTACAACACGCGCAAGCATCGAACGATCGGTATGCGACCCGTCGACGTTACCCCCGCGATCGCCGAAAGACTCTTGGCTACGGTGTACAGCGCGATAAAAATCGCGGGTCCGGCAAAGTTCAAAATAGGTGACTCGGTACGCGTTAGCAAGTACAAGACGATCTTCGAGAAGGGTTACACGCCAAATTGGACCACCGAGGTGTTTAAGATCGTTAAAGTGCAGCGTACTAATCCCGTAACCTATTTACTCGAGGACTATCGCAAAAAAAATCTGTCGCTGGGGCGTTCTACGAGTACGAGTTGCGTCGCGCGACTTACCCGGACGTGTATCTCGTGGAGAAAGTTCTGCGCAGAAAGGGTGACGAGGTTTACGTGAAATGGTTGGGATTCGATGGATCGCACAACTCTTGGATACACAAGGACAATGTGGTTTAATTCGTACAAACTGTATTTTATTTTTAACATATGAAAAATATAAAATACATATAAAGTATCTGAAATATGTAAAAATATATAAAAATATAATATGTATATAAGATGTATACAGCATATAAAATATGAAATATAAAAAGAAAAAAGAAAGATAGAAATATATTTCATTGTTTTCCTCATACATACATGCATACATGCATACATACATACATTACATTACATTACATTACATTACATTACATTACATTACATTACATTACATTACATTACATTACATTATAAGGGTATCCGGTAATGTCCCCACGGTAGCGTGTCGGTCGAATCAGGTACGATATATCGCTTGTCGTCGTACGGACTCAGGGCGATTTTTGTCTCGCTGATTGTGTACACTTCGTGCAATTTTGACCTTATGCATGACTGCTGTCGAGTCATTTCAATTTCATCGCGCAGGCACCGCGTGTAATCGCGAACGTTATCGTTCTCGCTACGACGTTACTCTTGACGCCTTTAACTTTTTTTGTATCCTTTTTACTATCTACTCGCAACGCGTACATTTTTGCTCTAAGCCCGACAAATTCAGTCATGATCGCACCGTTATTCTCGTCCTTCATCAAGCCCGGCACTTTCTTGTTCTCGAGCGGTATACCGTACGCGTTGTTAGCCGGATAATCGCTCGTGTCGAATCTAGCGATATCGCGTTTCATATTCTCGTACACATCCTCGCACTCGATGTGATAAATCAAACTGTCTGTATCGGTGTACATTATTTTACATTTCTCTCGATATAACGGTACCATGTATTCGTGATGAAATTCGTACAAACACGTTTTCGATATATCGAGTATACACATACCGACGTAGATCGGTTTATTAAATTTCACCTCGAGTTTGCGCAATTCGACAGCGACCAAATTTTCCGAAAAGACGCTCCTGCTGTGAAAATTTGGTTTCGCGATCATCGCCTCCGCGCCGTATCGTCCGTCCCACTTTGTTAATAATTTTACATCGACGTGATTGCGCACGTTTTCCATAGTTTTACCGAATACCGCGTTGTTCATTAACTTGTATAAATTTTTCTCGAAATCGTTTGTCGCGCGCGTTCTAAACCGGGTGTTGAGTTCGATGTAATCGCGGAGCCATGCGGATTGAGCGAATTGCAATACGCGATGTATCTTTGCGACGCGAAGGCCGTGACGCGTGCATTGTTGCAGGTTGCGATAGTGTATGACGTAACGCTTCTTATCGTATAATGTCGCGAGGAGCTTGTCCTGCCGCTTGCCGGGCGGCTTATCGCGCGTCGGACAGAACGGTAGGTCAGCGTGCGCGTCGTGAAGATGTTGCGGATACTCGAGATCGACCTCGAGAATATAACCTATGGGTGAATCCGAAGCGATCGCGCTAACGTCAAAGTCAGAGATGTCGTCGACCCATCGAAATTCGGCATAAGGCAACGGTTCACACATCGCCCAACCGTACAAGTTGTTTACATCGAAATACATCATGTACGATGATGGTTTCGATGGATCGTAAGACGGCGTGTACTTGTTATTGGCTCGCGCGTATCTGCCGGAACATTGGCTCAGGCCACCGCGTATTCCCCGTTCGATAAACATAACCATATCGATATCAGTAAGTAATTCAAACGTAATATTCGTATGTTTTAGCATGGCGTCCCACGTGTATCCGGGAAGAGTATAATAATACGCGGGGTCGAGCCCATAACTCTCGATACATTTGTCGCGAAAATTTTCAAAAATGTCGGCCAATAACAAGACATCCGTTTTTAAATACAAGTCGCTGTATTCGCCCAGCGTTCGAACGGAGAACCGCCTCCAGACGTTTTCGGCGTGCGCGTAATCGCTCTCGGATACGGTGTCACCGGTCAAGGAACTGTAAAATGATTCGCGCGGTGGTAAACACGTATCGTGCAACCTATCGACACAGTCAATGTATTCGTATGGAAAGACACCTTTTCGCGTCAATAAATTGAACTCTTCGGTCGATAAATCTTGAAATTTCGATTTTAAAATTTGGAGTTTATCATTATTTAGAAACGATGCCAATTTTTCGAGACTAGTACTGAGAAATTTGTACGAATCGATGAACCGTAGCTTTATATCGCTTCGCCAATCTGATCTTTCGGTGGTATCTTTAACGTGTTTCGTGAATGAAATATACTTTTCTTTCGTTATCGGTAGTACGTTGATCGAGCCTTCGAACGCGGTAGCTATTTCCTCGATGATAAAATGTGAATCGTAACCTGATAAATTGTGAAAAACTATTGGAATGCAAAAAGAGTCTTTATAATTTAAATTGCAGTTTGAATGCGCGGGACCTCGGTACCGCCCGGTAAGATGGCAATGATCGCGTACGCGTGTATCGTCTTGCTCGAACGGTTTTTCGCAAATGTGACAGTGTGTCGCGCTGTGAAACTTTTCCCGCTCATCTCGCGTTAAATTTACCATGGGGACATTCGTGGTTAAAATAGTCTTTACGCGTTGCGCTAAATTTTTTAATTTTTCCACGAACCACGAAACGCAGTCCGTATGCGGCGAGAATGATACGCGGATAACGATTCGTCGTACGAACAATGTACATAATAAGCTACGCTAAATACTTGATGATGTTGAAACGTGTACGTAGACGTCATCGGATCACCGTCGGTCTTTTTCAGCACGCACTCCAAGTCGGCGTATACGACAAAAGGAAGCCGCTCCTTTCTGTTGTAGTTGTTGAAGCTGAGCCACTTGTCCTTATCGCCCGGTAATCGGATGGCGCACTCGTTCATTTCTCGACAGTCTACAGTGTGCGATTGCAACTTGTCGTCCGATCCAAAATAGTGTAAACATCTGTAAAAAAAAAAAAAAAAAATTAATTTTTTTTTTTTTCTTTCGTATATATTTTATATATTGCATTTTTATTAAATATACGTACCGATCGCAGATATATTTTTGGCCATTACGTTTGCTCAGTTGCGAGCTCACGAGCCGGGATAAATTCTTGATTCACGCAAAATGTCCGACGTCTTGCGAATCTTGCACGTACAGCAAGTTGACGTGCCTGTCCTTCTTTTGTTCGCTCAGACGTATCGGGACAACGCTATTCTCTTTCTCGATGCAGTATACATTTATCGAAATGTCGTTATGAAGTTCAAACTTTTTAATTTGATTAACAGTCACTGGAAACTCAATGTCCTGGAGATTCAGCACTGTTGTGTAATGCGGGTACGAAATTCCCGATAAACATGATCTTCAGCTGGATACAAAGCAGCGACCACCGCCCACGCGAAACACGCATTGTCTTTGGATTGCACGTTTATCACCGCTCTCTTCATTATTATTTCTCGCGGTAATTTAATATGGCACCCCGCGCGCATTGGATTATATTTATTTATATTTACAGTTAAATCGAGGATTCGCGACAAAGCCCACCCGCTGTCGCGTTCTTGAAATTCTTCTAACGAGGCAAGCGTGGGCTCGACGACGCGTCGCTCGTACCACTCGTGTAGATCGGACGTGCGAAAGAGTTCATAGTTTCTGGTATTGATACTCTTATTGGCGCTCTTATCACCCGACACGAATTCACCGTTGAACACAGTATTCACTTTCACGTTAAAGTATCTTTCCATAACTTTTTGCACGTGTTCGAGCACAATGTCTTTCGCATCCTCGAGAAATTGCCGCGGTTCGATATAGTATGCGTTAATCACCGCACCGGTCAGTATACGGTTTTCGAACGCGGTATCGATCTCTCGCCAAACGAGTCTTTCCGCGTTATTCCCACCACTGTAATCACCACCGCTATGTATAAACCGTCTCTCTAATCGAGTCTTCGCACCCTCGAGTCGCGCGATTCTAGCCACCAAAGATTGTCGAACTCCGATCGAGAGCCGCGGACGCTTGACACTACTGCGTTCCTCGAGCTGTTTGATAAATTCTTCGCATCGCTGCGCCCACGCGAAATACTCGCCCAAGGTAGCGACTCGGTGCGATAGCTCCAACAGGTCGCGTTCGGTTTGCCCGATGTTTTCCATGTTTTTTTAACAAAATCTTCCTCTATACCGAACACTTGACACATAAAAAAATACAAGTACCCGCTGTACCTTTTTCAACTAATATACGGACCGCAAGCTTTCAAATCGCGTACTGAGTTTTTGACACCCTTCGTTCTTCATTATATATTTTTCATCTATCGCGTTATGGTACCGCGATGGTTCTATCTTGTTTATATTATTTATAAATTCGAGCGGCAGGACATCGGCGCTCGCATTATCATCTAATTCTAATGTTACGCGCAATAGTGCGAGCGGCTCTTACTGGAAAAAATGAAGAGACCACCGCGATGGTTCTATTTTGTTTATAATAAATTATAGCAGCCGGACATCGGCGCTATTATAGCAGCCGGACATCGGCGCTAGCCTTATCATCTTTCTAAGAAATTCAATAATGCCGCACGTGCAATAGTGCGAGACGATATTTGTTTATAATGTTTATAAATTCGAGCAGCCGGACATCGGCACTCGCCCTTTGTAATACACCGCGCTGTTTATGCTCCCGCGATAAGCTCCCCCGCCCGCGTGACGTCATTCCCCCGCGCCACCAAAATCCCCCTCCGCCCGCGTTACATCATGCCCCCTCGCCCGCGCGGGACCCCCCGTCCCTCACCTCCCCTCAGAGGACCTGGCTTAGAACTCTTCTAGTATCACTACTTTTACCTCTATCAATTACTCTCATTCATTGATTTCGCTAAAACTTTGCATATTTATAAAGAAACAGATAACATTATTTGATACATGTTTCTTGTATAACTATGCTATTTTTTAAATGTGAAGTGAAATAATCACTATATTTTGATAATTATTGTTTATAAATAATTTTAAACGATGCTAAATAAAAAAAATATTGTAATATATTATTTAGTTTTAGTTGAATATTTCAAAGGGATATAAAAATATTTGAAAGTTACTGCATAGTACAGTTACAGCTCAGTTCGAAAAAATTGTATATGAAGTATTATGATCATTTTTTTATAGTCTTACGTCCAGACTCAAATAAAGGAAGAGTCAGCGGAAGGCATAACCTACTTACCTCTAGACAAACGCTAGACGATGCGTGTCCTAGAGTCGAACGAACAGACCAGGGCCCCAGATAGGTCAACGACCGGAAGGGTCGCTCTTACTCTATCGAAAAGCCGTTCGCTCGGCGGTCCCTTTTCTGGTAAAGGAACTGAATCCTTATTACTCGGGACGGGACCTTGTGCGATTTCGGTTAACAGGAAGGAGGTCGGGTTAATAAATTGCTCGAATTTTAAAATTTAACTTTACATTTATTCAAAAAATAAAAACGAATAATTTTAAAAGATAGAATTTAATAATGAATCATCTAATTCAATTTAATAAACTGTTATTATAAAATAAACTTGCTTAAGATCTAATATGGTTGTGTGTAAATGTGTGTATGTGGATGAAAATTGAGTTCTCGCGGGTGTTACAAAAATACGGAGGACATCAACCGGAATTGAGCGGGGAAACTAAAATTTAAATTCCGGTTGGAAATTTACAGTAAGTAGTTTTAGAAAAATTACATGAAATAAAAGTGTGAGTAGAATGATGAGGATAGAAAAATTATTAATTCGCGGACGCTCGAGCCAATTCCTTCCTAAGCCGCCTATTGCAACGATTCCGCGAACATTTAATAGCAGCTCGCGATGACCGTTTTTGTCTTTCCTCTAAGGAAAGAATAATGATATATTATAGAAGCTATGTCGCTATATAGTCGCTAGAAAATCTCTAATTTGAGAAATAATTCTTGGAATTTTTTCTTTATTTGATTAATAAAAATTCTTAGATCCAGAAAGAAAGGGGAGAAAGTTTATATATTTATCCTTGTAACAAGAATATATATATATATATAAATAATAAAAATAAAAGAAGGAAAGGTTTGACTGAATGTGACAAATGAAATCACGGATCGCTCTGCTGAATGCAGGTGATCCCTGGTGACAAACAAGAAATCGCGAGTCGCTCTGTAAGGTACAGGTGGCCCTTGGCGACGGAAGAATATCACGAGTCGCTCTGTTAAATACAGGTGACCCTTGATGACACGTAGGAAGTTGCGAGTCGCTCTGTAAAATACAGGTGACCCTTAACAATAGATAGGAAACCGCGAGTCGCGCTGTAAAGTACAGGTGACCCCTGGGCGACGGAAGAATATCACGAGTCGCTCTGTTAAATACAGGTGACCCTTGATGACAGGTAGGAAGTTGCGAGTCGCTCTGTAAAATACAGGTGACCCTTAACAATAGATAGGAAACCGCGAGTCGCGCTGTAAAGTACAGGTGACCCTTGGCGACGGAAGAATATCACGAGTCGCTCTGTTAAATACAGGTGACCCTTGATGACAGGTAGGAAGTTGCGAGTCGCTCTGTAAAATACAGGTGACCCTTAACAATAGATAGGAAACCGCGAGTCGCGCTGTAAAGTACAGGTGACCCTTGGCGACGGAAGAATATCACGAGTCGCTCTGTTAAATACAGGTGACCCTTGATGACAGGTAGGAAGTTGCGAATCGCTCTGTAAAATACAGGTGACCCTTAACAATAGATAGGAAACCGCGAGTCGCGCTGTAAAGTACAGGTGACCCTTGGCGACGGAAGAATATCACGAGTCGCTCTGTTAAATACAGGTGACCCTTGATGACAGGTAATATAAAGAAAGAGGTGGATCCAAGGTAATATTTCAGAGAAGGGGTTAAAAGAACTAAAGAAGAGAAGCCCGAATAGGGAAGTTAGTTAAGATTGAAAGTAAATGATTGAAGTTATTAATTGATTTATTATAATTAATAATCCAATAATTATTTCAAATGTACAAATGCAAAAGAAAAAGGAAATAGAGTTAAGAACATTCAAAACACTTACTACTTATCGAGTGCGTTGGTAACAACAAAAAAAAATAGATAATGGAAGGCTCCTACGGGCGAGAGGAGTTTCGATGAATTGACTCGACTTGGGTGATTGGAATGCGGGCTCGCAATCGTCGCTGCAGTCGCTTGGCACAAGATCTTCTAGATTTGCACTAAGTGTCTAAATTTTTGCACCAAACAACGCGGTTTAGAAACACTTAGAGTTTGTATAAAATTTTAAGAATTGAAGTCGAAGTAATTATAACTGTAATAAGTGTGAACTAACTGACTGACTAATGAACTGAAACTGTAATACTGTAATTAAACGGAACTGTACATATAAAGATCCGAACTGTCTAATGAACTGAGGTGAACTGAAACGGAATTGAAACTGAATGAAGAAATACCGAATGATCAATAAGAACTGAATGATGGTTGAGAACTGAATGATGAATGAATCGCGAGGAAAGGTTCGGAGTATATTAAGCCCTTTGCTCCTCCTCTCCATTGGTTTCGTTAATATTTTTCGCGAATTGAATTTTTTATTCACGCCCTCCGATGTTGCTGGGAGGCGTTGCCCTTTAGCGTAGGAGGTGTTAGAACCTTAGGTATTGGTGAAGGCTTTTGTTTATAGAATTAGCTTTCGCCCAATGGAGAGGTGTTGCAATTTGAATGAGAGTTATGCCTTTTCTTATCTACTTAAGTTTTATCTTAGGTAGATATCGTGTAACGGAGATCTGTCAGGCGAGCACATATGATATCATTTTTAATGTCCGTTTCGGTTTTCATTTAGATTCTTGGTACCGAAATTGTTTATTACGAGAGCTGTCAACCATAATTTAGATTAGTAAGAGAATTTGTCACCCAAGCTTTGCTTGTTTCTTAGATCAGATATGCTCTAGTTTCCTGTTTGTATCGTATATCCTCTCAATTTTTGTTTCCAAAAAGTTTGTCTCGCCTTTCAGTTTCCATTTGTTTATTTCAAGGCGTAATGCGCTCTTAAGATACCGCTAATCTCTATTTACGATGAAAGAAAAGAATCGTGGAGTCCGCCGGATGTAACAATAGGTATGACAAATTTCATCTTCATCGACAGAAAACACTTATAAAAGTTTTATTATTCATTTTTTTATTGCAATTCTAAAAATATAGTACCATAGTAGTTTTTGTGTGAAATTGGAAATCAACACTATGCACGAATGTTTTTATTAGAAATCCTTATTTTATATGTATTATTGTATTAAGCTTGTATCCACGATGCTTTAGAGATATATATGTATTATAGAGAAAACATATTTAAAATTGTGTCTCAGATATCTATTAATGTTTAACAGTGTTACCAATATTATGTAATATTGATTATACTTTGATTATAAAATATTATTGATTTCTTTATACAGAAAAGCATCCAAACACGAATACTATCGTGTCAGCATTACCATCATGTCCTGATAACTTTGGATCAAATAAGACTACAGATGCCTTGCAAGTAAATGGTATAAGTGAATGCAATCATATTGCAACTTATCATCATGGTACTTGATTATAATATTTAATATTGCGTAAATTGTAGCATTTATTACTTTCATAAATATATATTTTCAGAAAATGAAAATAATGCAACATTGCAAAGATCTGAAGATAGAACATTGCGAAGATCTGAAGATCAATTTTTAAAACCCGATGAAATACCAATAATAATAGAAGGTACATATATATATAGTAATACAAGGTACATACAAATTAGTCTTTCAAAATTGATTACATTATAATAGTTAAAATATTTTAAGATATACTTCATTGGCTCAAAACGTAGAACAGGACTTGAATATAAAACGTAAATATTTTTTTTCAAGACTTTTGTACTGAATGTATAAAATATTCTATTACATTTTATATACATACATAATATTGTTGCTTATATTGCAGAGAACATAAAACAGATGTTGCGTATGCAGGCTGCAACAAACATATTGTTAAAGAATCTAAAACAACGCATAGTTAAAGTAGAAGATGTTATAAAAAATGGTGCTTTACATCTTCCGGAAAATAAACGTCACAATGAAAATGAAGAAGATCAGTGAATAAACGAATAATATTAAAGGTTAATATTATATCAACTACAGACTGATCCATAGATCGGATATTTTTCAAATATTTTTGTTTAAGAATGAAAAGAATCTTTATTTTTTATTATTTAGTATTTTATGTATGCGATACGTAATGATATAAATATATATGTAATACGTAAAGTTTTATATGATATAATATCAAATTTTTTATTTACGATAAGATTTTTATAAAAAAACTTATATAATATTACTATATGAGTAGATAGTGGGCACTATGGGGCGTCAAAACAAATCCCCACCACCGACCCTTGGCCCCCTGCTGTGACTGTCTGGGGCACTCCCCCCTAAAGGTGTCTGTGGAAAAAAGAGTGGAGGGGACTCGTGGACGTCTACGAGGCAATTTTCCCTTTAAATTTTTCTTTTTAAATTTTAAAAAAATTGTTTACCCTTTAAATTTTTTCCTTTTAAATTTTTCCTTTTTTCCGGTCGCGTGAACATGCTTGGGCTCGAACCTGAATCCTCCACCTCTCCAAACAGGGTCCTAGTATGCTGGGCTAGCTGAAAACTTATTAGAATAGAAGTTAAACGTAGCATTTGTGGAGAGTAGTCCGCCGCTAAGATAGGGGTCCTGACGGTCCAATTGGTTCTCCCCATAGTGCCCAGTCCTCCGATTGGTTCCGTCGGTTCCGTCGATTTAAAGCGGGATGGAAAAGCGAGCCAAAAAAATAGTGCGTGGGAGAAAGCGGGCAAGATGTCTGACGGAAAGCAGACGTGACGACAACCGACAAAATGGCGACCGTCGAGACTGGAGATGCGTCTAGGCATAAGGCACCCAGCCTCCCCTCCCCCTTACGGAAAACCGAAAGATATCGTGCGGTATACAACATCGTCCCATCGCCCCCCTTAGAGGAAAACCGGGAGATGTACGCTATATGTCGCTCACCCTCTTCCACCCTTCCTGTTGAAAAGAGAAAAATTGGATAAGGTACCGCTAGAATAAACTAGATGCTATAAAGTGGTAACGAACACGTGTGTGCATGTACGGATACGCTTGTCCGAGCGGGCGAGCCCCGCTGCACAGGTAGACATACGGTAACAGCATCGCTGGAGACGATAGAAAGGGTCTTGAAATATACGGGTACCTGAGACTGTTTGACGCGGAGTCTTAGGGCAGAGGCTATGACGTCACTGAGACGCCGGGAAGAAAGGAAGGGAAGAAAAATATTTTCACCCGGTTGCTTTAAAATAATAAACATCTTTATTTATATATCGAGGGAATATGATATAATATACAATGAAAAATTTACATATAATTTAATATTTATTTACAAAAAAATTATTTTCACCGCTGCAAAAAGTACACAAAATTATATTACATAATATAGCGATAAAAGAGATAGTCGAGAAAAAATAGAAAAATAGCAGGAGATTAATTTTGATAGGAAGAGGCGGCTTCCAAATCTGGGAGTTCATCTCAGAAATCCTGGATAGCCTTCTCGAAATCATCGTCCTCGGAAGACTGTGGAGAAAGAGTAGGTGTATCGCCGAGAACGATAGTAGATATTGAAGAAAACGAACGGGGGGAAAACGGTGGTTCGGGAGAAGGACACTCAGGGCAATATACAGGAGAGTAGCTGGGAGGTGAATCAAGGGGTGAATAAAGGGGTGAAAAATTAATAGGATTGTATGCGAGCGTACGTGTGCTTTGTATGTCTCGAATGTTATTGTTGGTCCCGGGTATTATTGCTGGAGAGTAGACAATTTGAGTTTTCGTCTTCCGATTCCAGCGGCGGCCTCGACGGAAGGTGGTAGCTTATATTATTATAAGAAGCTAAGCGTAAAATTAATATTAGAATAAAATAAATTAATGCTCACTTACTTTTTTATTAAAAGAATTGTTTCTGAGTTGAAATCCTCCGGGCTGTCGATCCGCTGATTTTTGTGGATTAATGATGTTGCTAGTAGCTCAAGAGACGCTGATGATTGTCGACGTCTGTTACTCGATGTTACACCAATCTCACGAGCAAAGCACAAGTAAGACTTGCAGAATAATAAACAGCTTCAAGTCCTTCGGACTCTCTTTTTATAGTCTTTTCCGTGGGCGTATTCTAATTTTGGGAGTAACGATTCTCCAAAATTTTAACGAATTAGAATTACGCAGAAGTGTAGATCCACTAGCTTTACAGAATTAAAAGTAGACGCCTAGTGACATCATCGTAGGAGACAATAGAAAGTGTCTTGAAAGATACGCGTGTACCTGAGGGTGATAGAAGTTTAGGACTCTATAACGTCACAACAATGAAATGAGGAAAGAGAGGATGAAAAAAAATTAAACAATTTAAGTAAAAAAAAAAAAAAATCCTACATTTATTGATGTTAATTTTACATAAATCAATATTCTTATTATATATAATTAAGATATTACATAGGAGTACATCGTCTATATCGTATTACAATTCGAATTACATGATTAAACACGGCAACGCATAGCGTACAATGTTTCACTTGTTTCTTTTTTCGCGAAGAAAAATTTTACGAAATAAGTGTACGATTAAGCGATCGTTATGTTCGCAATCTTCGGTAAAAAGACTAAGAAACCGATTAAGATCATAACCGTTGCACATATAATATAAAAATACGCAACTATATTGTCCACATGTTTGAGAAAAAATTCCTTGTAATTGTTGAATATTCCAACGATGGATGATGGAGTTTCGACGAAGTCGGAGGAGAAATCCGTTCAATAACTTCGGTTTTTATTTCCTTCGGTAGTGCGTCTTTGGTCGTGCCGGCTTGTATCGCTGAGTTTTCAATGTCGGCTTGTGTGGAGTTAATAGTTGCTTCGAGCTTGTCTCTATTCATCAACGACGATAATTCAGATTTTTCAAATTTCTCTTCTTTTTTTTCTATTGATCGCTCGGATTTTTGCAGATTTTTTTTCTCTATTTCATTTCTATCGCGCGAAATCTCATACGCACTACTGATTTCCTCGTTTTCGGCGTCCTCGTCGTCGTCCTCGTCGTCGTCGTCGTCGTCACAGGCGTTTAAACTCCAACTATCCGGAAAACCACAAGTAACTTGAGTACTAACGTTCGTATTCGAGATTCCAATGCCCTGCGTAATTAGCAGACAGATCGGGCGTGAGATCAAAAGCGAATAACGTATATCCCTTATAATAATCGTCTCTACTTATAGAATTTATTTCGTTCAAAAAATGGATGTCCGTTCCCGCGAAGAGAGTTTGATAAGCTTCGACGTAAAGCGGTTCCTCCGGCGAGAAAACCGGTTGTAACGGTCTACTAGGAATTTGCATACCGTCGACGTATAGTGAGAAGAAATTTATTCCGTAATTTTTGAAATTAAACGGATTTAATTTTCTATCCCCATTAAACGCTTTATTATTAACAAAGCCGACTATTATCCTTTTCGGAAGTTGACCCAGTATTACATTATCTAACGATTCACCCACAACACCACTATGAATCGTAAATGTTTTAACTTCGACTCTCGTGAGCGGATATTTGGCCGTAACTTTACTCAACATTCTAGCATGCGCGAGTAATAATCCGGCGCTTATTTTCGCCCTTCTCACGAGTAAGCTCGCATCCAGTATATGAATTTTCGCCGATGAACCGTTACTGTCCATAAGACAAAATGAATCTTTCGAACGGACGAGTCTCAAGCGTATTTCTACACCGTTAATTAAAAATTTGTCTTGATTGAAAACGTCGCAATGGAGATGTCCTACAAGATCTAGCGCGCGCCCGCCGCGAATGTAGCGCGCGCGTCTCACGAGAGCGGAATTTGGCGATTTTGATTCCACCGGTTCGTCCATTTGACCGGGTGTATCCGCGTCCCATAGACAAGAGGTTAGATGGGAAGTTTTTGCGGGTGAAGAATAATTTAATAACGCCTCGATGTACGCGCGGTACGCGTAAGCGTTGTTTGGAGGTGATACGAGCTTTTGGTTGAAATACACGTCGATCTGATTGAACATGGAATGAAGTAAATGATTTACGGGGCCTATAGTGGCCGCGGCGGTTGCGCCCGCAGTATGTCCCGAGGAATCGCCCGGCGTTTCTACGCGTACGCGAAGACTTAACATGGTGTGCGTGAGATCTAAATATTCTTCTCCGTGACCCGGAATGACGAATTCTATCGGAGAATCGTCCGAGAGCGAAGTCACGGGTTTGTAATGAATCCATTGCGAACTCTCGATACTAGTTTGTGTGGGCGGTAAAGAAAAGAGATCGAGTTCGCTCTTTAAACACTCGCTCGAATGCGTGTGAAGAAAGGACATGCTTATTTACCGCAAATTTTTTTGTCGTCGCTGTAATTCTCACTGTTAGATGTGTTTAGAATATATGTCGTTTAAGAAAATATGTCGGATACGGTGCGCTTTCTACCAGTTTTGCGCTGTTTCGCGGATATCTTAAGTCTTTTCACCGTTGTGCGATTTTTTCTTCTCTTATTTTTCGATGTTTTTGTATTTGTTCTTTTTTTCCCTCGCGTCTTGTGCTTTGACAAACTTTTCTTACGCGCCTGGCGTCGTCTACGTAACGTCGCGGATTTAGCGATGCGCGTGTTGAGCCCGCCGAAAGGAAACTGAGCTACATGCATTTTTGCATCTGACTTATAACCCGAACCCTTCATCAGACTACTTATTTTTTCTTTAGCTTTTCTCTTAAGATTGTCGCGCGATTCTTCAAATCGGTGTTTGGCCGCTACTTTAAACGGCATATTGTTTTCAACATCATCGATTATATTAGCACCGGCACGTAAAGCTTCTTTCCCCACAGCACGTACGCCTCTAGTTAAATAAGGTAGTACACGTCTGAACAATCCTCCAAGAAAACTACCAATACCGTGACCTCGTTGATAGGGCGATCCGACGAAAACTCGCGGAATTCCACCGCCGCGACTGCCACCGTTTTGTAACTCGTCGTAATACGTCGAATAATAATCCATTAACGTTTAATTTTTTATCGCGGTCTCTAATTATTATTATGTTATCTACTCGATACGCCTAAAGTGTAATGTCACTGTCAGCGTTCCAAATTCGAATGGTATACTCTGTCCTAGTTGATCTCTTATATCTATCTCGATTGTGCGAAAAGACGTTTGACGCAGGGCAATGTATTGAGTGTGCGAGAAATGCTTTATTTGAGTAGACGCGAACGCGTAATCATTTCCAACATCGAGTGCGACTATTCGCAAAAGAGGAGATTGTACATCACCAGTAATATAGGGTTCGCAAATATCGCAATAGACAAAGAGCTTGTCGGGGATACCGCGCAACAAACTAGCTGGTTCGGCGGCTATTATTACTCGTTCGCGCGGAAATACGTAAAATGGTGATGTATAAATTTCAACATCGTCATAAATCCAGGAAGGTAAAACGCCTGGTGTACCGGTATTATTTTCAATTTTACCATGCTTCTCGTCGTCATTCTGTATATTGAAGTCGGTTTCACTAAAGAGCCACAGCGGTAAATGATCCACAACGCTAGCATTGAACTTATTACGCGTATCGAAGCCGAGTAAACGGCAAAGTTTTTCGGAAAAATTTACATAATGGATCATATCACATTTCATAATGTCGCAGGAAAGTTTCATAATAATTTTGCGCCCGATAATAGCACCAAATTGCCAATGGATATGCGAACCCACGGATTTTGCAGAGTAATTCACAGCTTCTATAATATCGTGCAAACTTGAGTAAATACCCGATAGTATTTCAGCTTTTCTAGCGTTGATTTTCTTTTTTTGGGAACCTATCGTGAATTCTTGAATATTGATAAATTTTATGATTCTTTCTCCAGAACGTATATGAAGAAAGCTAGTCGGAAATTGAATCTCCGTGAGCGCTACTTCCCTACGTCCCTGCAAGTCTATACGTTGAGGTAATTCAGTGGTGAAACACGTGGTTTTATTCTCCGGAAAAAACGCATGCTGCTATTACTAGGGAGAATCATATAAAATCCTTCCTCCCTCATTTTTTATTCAAAGATTTTAAACTCAAAGCGGGTATCCAAGAATCGAATTTTGAAGGATATCCTTGCCAGCTAACTAATAATTGTTTATTGTTACCACGTTCCCTACTTTTTATCACACGATCGACGATAAATTCTTCCCCTTGCAAGTCTTTAATAACAGATGCTAATTCTTGTTCATAAAAAATCCCGTCTATAACTTCGCCCGCTAAATCGCTTAATTCGTATACGCGTGGTTTTCTCCATTCGAGAACACGGTGAATTCGAAATATTTCTTCGCTCCACTTTGCCTCGTATCCTTTCTCAAAGATTACTTTTGCTCTACTGACACGCACGAAATCGCCCACGTTATATTTAGCCTTTTGCCCGCGATTCTTTTTCTTCGCCCCATCGCCGTTGTCGTTCCAGCGACGATTCATATTTTCACGCGCGATTCGCGCATTTTCCCTCGTAACGACTGCAGGTTGCATTTTGATGGTGGAATGCCGGGTATGATTGTAAGCGCGAACGATATCCTGCAAAACATCGATGTAGCGTCGTGTATTTTTATGAGTAAAATATCGCCACATTCATTCCTTGAGCGTTCTATTAAAACGTTCCACTATAGCTACTTTAATATCAGGATTACGAGCTACGCGAAAACGAATATCTTTTTCTTTTAAGAAATTTTGTACTTGCTGAGCAATAAATTCTTTACCTTTGTCGGTCTGCAGGTATACGGGTAGGCGCTCTTTGTTTCTCGAGAATAGGCGTTGAAAGGCTTTTACCACGCAGGCACCTGTTTTGTCGCGTAAAGGTTCTACCCAAACGAATTTATTGAGTACGTCAATAACCGTTAATAGATATGAATAACCATCATTATAGCTCTTGAGATTACGAATATCGATCAAATCAGCCTCCCATAAGTCATCGATATTTGTCACGTTATAATGTAAGCGTGGAAATTTTCGACGTACCGGACGATGTAACGTGTATGCGTCTTGCGATTTAAGCCAATCGATGACCTCGTTACGTGTGAAATTCGGTTTAGCAGCTCGCGATAAATTATCCGTCGCGGAATAGCCGGCATAGTGCGAGGGACTGTAATACAATTTTTCGAGTTCCTTCATTCGAGTTTGCTCCAGTCGAGCAATTCTTTTCTTTTCTTTGTCGGAAAATCTGCGTAACTCATTACTGTTTTGTCGCCTTCGTCCTCGTCGGCGGATACAAATAGCATATCACCTTCGGTTTCGCTTGTTTCGTCTACCTTACGTCTGTACGACTTTGAACGCTCGGTCGAAGTTTTCGGAGTGGAACTTCCGCGCGGTACCACGATTTTAATACGCTGAGATCGGGCGTACGTATGTAATAAATCACGATTTCCTATGAGATTGGAAGGAGTGTCTATGTCGCGCAGTAATCGAGCAAACTGAATTCTTCCGGTTGCTTTTACTGTTTTTCTCTCGCGTATCGCGTCGTTTATAAGTTCCGCGATATTCGAACCCGTTATGACAGAGCCGTCTATAGTTACGAGTCCTCGTCTATCCCAGCTAATTTTAGATGACGGAATATCGATCAAATATTTTAATAGCGCTCGCGCTTTGTCGCGATAAGATTTCGGTACACTATCGAGTATTTTTTTGATCACATCAGCCGATTGTGCGCGTTTTTTCCCGAAACTACTACTACTACTACTAGAACTACCGTCACCGCGGCCGCTGCTAATTAAAGTTGACATTTCCATAAATTCGGTATCGTTATCGAGAGCGGATCGTTGGAATAATCTTCCGGGCGGGGTAATCCCTCGCGAAATTCGATTATATTTTTCTTCGATTTTATCAATGCATTATTAACGTAACCGGTCTTTTGTGCTTTTTTCTCTTCTTCTTTTTCACTCACGGCGCATTGTAAGCGCTGATACGTATCTTGCCACTCGGCGTAATAAAATAAAATTCTCTCGAATCGAACATCTGCCATGACGGATAAATGACGAAGAAACGTTTTCACGAAAATTGTTTTTCCGCATCCCATAGGTCCACAGACGATCGACGTCCAAGGATGTTTCCACCGTACATCCATTTTGCGAAATGAACGATTTGCCGATTACGTTCGCACTCATAAATAAAAAATCATCGAATATTTTTAATATTTATCGTAGGTATGTGTTGAGTAATAAGCTTATCCGCGCTCCGGGGGCCCCACCGCGGCGGCCGCATGCTCGCGCTAGCGTTTCCCGGTACGTGAACGAGCGGAAAGCACCGCGGCTGATTAGCTGCTAAGCAGCCGCGGGAGCGCCGCGAGTAAGCGTATTCGCGGGGATGTGCTCGTATCGGTGTTTTTCGAGCACCGCTGCTTACGAGCTTATAAGCGATGCTCTGTGTGCGCTTATGTTAGAAATAAGATGCTCGTTTAGCGTTCAACTAACATTTGATATTATTTTGATGGAATGTTCTATGCGTGTAGTAAAGAAGTAAAGGAAATATTAGAGAGGGGTAAAGGAAAAAATACGCTGTGATTTTTAAGGTGGAAGAACTTCATATTTATTGACAATAATTTTTTATTTTTTATTTTTTATTTTTATAAAATTAACAATTGCGTTTTAAAATTATACGCACAATTTCATTAAATCCTAGTGAAAGTAATTCTTCGAATATAATATTGAAATATATATCTAAAAATGTTAAATCCTTTATTTGCGTTTGTACATTGCGTTTAATTTCTTGAAAATTACCGATAACTATGAACTTTATAATTTCACGATCTATGTAAGCTGATGGGAGTTTTAATTCTATCTCGTTCATTAAGTAATTGGCGCAGGTGTTGACGGTGTCGGCGATGAAAACTAGCTGAGACAAATGTGCATCCACACATCTCGCAATATTTTCCAGGCCTAGGAAAGTAGCTATCTGCATCACGATAGCGATGTTCTGCGTTTTTCGCTTCTTCAAAGGCGGCTGCGCTTGCTCCTCCGCTTCACCATTACTCACAGTTTGTTCTGCATTTTCCTTGTAAGTCACTATCACAGCCCTCGACCCGTAAGCGGTGGTGAATCCGATGGAAATATTGTTGATGATAATCGGACTTGGCCTAATTTTTTTATTTTCGCTCAAGTACAGTCTCATCTGTTCCACGCTGCTTTGAAACTGTTGCCAGCTGTCCATATCGAAGCAAATTCCATCGATATAATTGCCAGTTAATTTAACAATCAGCACGAAGCAATCTTCGTTTGTCGCTTGCAACCCCACATGTAACTTCTTAGTGCAGGATGAATTAAGACCATACGTTGTCGATAGTAATAAATAACGCTGTTCGTTTCTTCTGTTACGTCCAGACTCGAGGAAGGATGAGTCGACGGAAGGGCGCAACAACTATCTTTAATTTTCCCGAAATTAAACGTCTCGTGGCGTTTGGAATCGGGTCGAACGAACTGACAGGTCTGAAAAGCAGGTAAACGACTGAGTCGCTGTTACGCTGGTTATTCAGACGTTCGTTCGGTGGTCCCTTTTTGGTAAGAGAATTTAATCTCTTTTACGCGGGATGGGACCAAGTGCGATCTTTCGACTAGAGGAATGAGTGGGGGGGTTTAATAAAGTTATTTTGATTTTTAAATTAACAAAATGTAAATTTATTCATTTTTAAAGTAAATGGTGGATATACATGATTATAATAAAAAATTAAAATAAAATATTGTTGATCATAATTTCTCGGTGAGTGTACATGTGTATGTGTGTGTTTTAGTTCGCGGGTGTTACATTAATACGGAGGACATCATTCAGAAATGGAATGGAATGATTTTACTGTTAAATTTAGATTCTGACTGGGTGATACAATGCCATGATTTAATTAAATATAAAAACAAACAAACATGTGTGTGTGTGTGTGTGTGAAAAAGTAAATATGGAGTCATGGAGGGGGAGAATGAAGGAGATATTTCAGTTACTCTAATCTTGGGAGGATGAAGCGGATTCTAAGTCGGGTAGTTCATTGCAGAACTCCTCTATAGCTTTTATGAAATCTGCTTCTGAACACTGCGAGGAAGATGGGGGTGAATTGTTCAAAAGGATGGTGGATAGTGAGGAGAAGGAACGTGGGGAGAGCGGAGGTTCGGTCGCAGGAGTGATATAGTCGGGGAAGTAGATGGGGGAGTAACTGGGGGAGGAGTATCTTGGCGAGGAAGGGAGAGTAGGTTCAGTGGATACGCGTAGTGGCTTTTTTATATACGTGTCGCAAAATTCGCAGTTTAACGGACGGCGAGTCCTCCGACTCCTGCGAATTGCTATTCGGCTGGATGTTATGGTATATGTAGTACCGGATCTGGTTTTCACTACGAAACCAGAGTGAGTGTAATGTAGCGCTTATTTATTGCGAGGGTTAATGGTATAAATCAAATAGATGAATGTGACTTACTTTTTATTTCGAAGATGGAAGGTGCAAGTTTTATAGTTAGACTGGCTTCGTGCCTTGTGAGTCGCTCTGGTCGCGGTTGACCAACGATGATGCTGGATGAGGACACTGGTATAGCACTATTAACTCTGATTTGCGTATCGCGGTGCCAAGGCACTTAATAAGACTATGTCGAAGCTGGAGAGCAAGTACGTAAGTGATCGTATGTCTCTTCGAGTCCTCTTTTTATATCTCTCTTTTCGGGGTGTATTCTAATTTCTAAGAGTGGGAATCTTCCAGAACTTTAACGAATTAAAAATTGTGCCAGTGTCCTCATTAGGTGGGGTGTTTCTCCTACTTTTCAAATTTTCATTCATGACGATCGTCGATTGGTGATCAGTTCAGAATCCCTTGAGCTCTAGGTTTCCCTTACGCCCGTGATTTGATTAGACAAAGTCCAATGTGACGTCACAGAAGTTTCGTCATTATTGATTTAGTTGTATTCATCAGATGTTTTGTGAGAATTTTATTATCTTTTCGTTATCAGCTTTTTATTCCGCTGGAGAATTCTACTGCGAGGGTATCTACTGGTTTTTATTTATTTTTAGGCGACCGGCGCGGTTTCGTCGCGTCTTTCTCACGGTTACTCGTAGATATAGATATTGATAAGTGACTAAATGTTAAGGAATGTGTGACGTAAGATGCTCTATTTACCGAACGACTCATTTCTATCACCGATCGATTATCATTGCCGCAACTTCGCGGAAGGAAGGAATCGTGGAGTCACCAGGACGTAACACTTCTATCGATGTCGATCTTGTTGTCCGATTTGCTAATATCGCAAACGTGTGTAGATTTAACAAAATCGGTTAGATTCTTCTAATCACTGGAAACTTCTTTTGTGGCCGCCATTGTTATCACTTTCGAATAAAACTGGGTGAATACTAGTCACAACTTGTATCTTGTATCGAAGCCGAAAGGAAGATTTTCGTACGAGCAAAATCAAATGAATAAGAATTCGCATCTTCTCATGCTGCTTATATATCGAAATATAAAGAAAAGTGGGGGGAAAAGTTTGCGCAGACAGCCAAATAACAGGAAAAATCATGATTTTTCACGTTCAAACTTGTTCATCACGCTAAAAGTTACGTGAAAACATCTAGAAACATCTAGAAATTAGATTCGTTACAAGGAAAAATTTTTTCTCTAGACTTTTTCTCTAAATACAATTACAATATGTTACAAAGCGTAAATAAAAGCTTAGCAGCCGTATAATAAATTTTTATAGCTTATATTGTAAAGAGAAAAATGTTATAAAGGACGAATTTCTAATTGACATAATCCTAGCCCTTCTACGAAAATTTTAAAAGATTTTCACAACAAAGTCTTTACTTTGACACCTCTATAATAAAAACACCTAAGCAATAAAACTATTGCATGCAATGCCTGCATATCGTAATAAAAATAAGAAACTATTTTTTCTTTTTGTCCGTTTTTTCTCGGAAGAAAGGAGAAATTTTAACTCTTTCGGGGGTATTCCTTTTTGGAAAAAAAGAGGGGATATGAGTAAATAAATGCTTCGTGGTGTAGTAGAAAAATTATTTCCGAATTCGCCATCGATCGAAGCAACGCGTGTCTTTCCGCGAAAAGTGTTATATTTATCGTGAAAAGTGATAACGTGAGTGAGCGTTGATAAAAATGCCTGGACTCAAAGAAGTATTATGCAAATGCATAATTATAGGCTCAAATTTGCCTACGTTAAACAGGGAACGATATTTATCCACGTTATGGGATGAGTCGTCGGAAATCAATTACGCTGTTTTTCGGTCTTTTGCGTTGGCCTGCTCGAACACTGTATTAGCAATGTTATACAGGCTAAGTTATTTCGCCGATTATACTGAATTGCTGCATATCGCGGGTGAAATAATAGAAATGCGGGAGACATTCGAACATGAGGAGGAGGATGCAGGAGATCTTATAAAATTCCTGTTATCTAAACATCGAGAAAACCTCTTAAATGGTAAGCAAGATATTTTATTTATATTAGGGAGAGTGTAATGTAATCGAATACGAGAAAGTTTGATTAATTTAAATTTATAAATTTATCATAATCTGTAGATCGGACCACCCCGGCGAATAGCGTACAAGAGGCTCACACTCAGACACGAAAACACAGGGATGAAGAAGAGCTTGAAACGAGTTCTACACGTAAGTTTTGTATAAAAATAAAATATTAATCTTTATAAAAATGTATTATTATTGATAAAATATTAAATTATAGGAAGAACCCGATTTGATGAAAATTCTCGCGAGGCTGATATTACGTTAGCACCAGGTGAGACATTTTTATTAATTGGCGCAATATTTTTGTATCACTATTTTTGTAGAAAATTAAAACAACTATTTTGTAAAACAGGTTTTTAGTTTAGATATGACAGTGTTTTTGTATTAAAATAACACTATTTTATATAAGTTTTTTTTATAGCGAAAGGCGCTTGTGCGCGTGCACTTGGCGCCTTTTTTTACTTTTTTTAAAAAAGGTAATTTTTTAGCAGTTTAAATAATGACGATGATAACAGAATGATGTAATGTTTCATTTGTTTTTTTTTTCAAAAAATTTTTTATCCTTTTTTTTGCCAAAATTATATGCTTCAAATGTGTCATTTAAAAAAAATAATCAAATATAAAAACAGATTCAAGTTTTAATAATACTTTACATAATCCTGTAAAACTAAGAAATTACCTCACAGTACGTACAATGAATACTTCTGACAATGTGTTATAGACCGAAAAAAAAGAACTTAATTTGCAAACAAAAAAAATAATAATTCAATACTGCTATAAAATAAAACAACTTCATCTTAGTAAAAAAAATAGTACGTACAAAATAAAAAAAAAACGGAGGCACTACAGTAGAACTACAAAACAGCTTTGGCATATTTTATCACATCTCTTAAAAATAAAATATATCATAATAATTCTAATCAAATATAACAAAATATCACAAAAATTCGTTTATTCCCGTTTTAAAGCTTTAATACAGTCTTTTATGATTAAAGTCAAGTCAACGAAAGTTTGTTCTCGAGCCTTTTCATTTTCTACTAAAGCACGGAGTATTCCATTCCTTTTTTTTTTCATTCTCTGCTATTTTTTCCATCGCTTTGGCGAACATCTATACAAGGAAAAACAAAAAGAATACAAAGAAAAAAAGTTGAAAGCATTTAGCTTACTATAACAACGTGTTTCATTCAAAAAGTTTATATTTCGAGAAGTACAGTATAGATCTTACTTCCATACACGTAATTTGACGATCGGCTAGTGCGGCAAAATCTGTCCTCGCATGCAGCAACTGCGTACCCAATCTTTCACGGTCTTAAAAATAAAAGGAAGTTTGTATGAAATGCCTTTGCTCTTGTACGCTGTTACAAGAAAATTGATATCTACAGCTATGCTCACCTCGCCTTATAATTTTAGCAGATTTCTGTGTTCTGTTAAAAGCCTGCGATGTTGTCGCTTGTGATACTCCTGCTTGCGTTTCTTCTGCTTGTGATTTTCCAGTCGGCGATTCTTTCGTCTGTGAATCTGTCTCCAAATTCATTATCTGCGAAGAAATCTCCGAAATATTAATAATGCCTTCTCTTGTCTCCGAATTCGATATCATTCCATAATCTAGAATAAAACAATGTAAGCAATGCTGCAATTAGTTATTTCCAGGGCAATACTGATAAACATCTTTATATAATGATATATGAAGTTTGATGATTCATGGTGATATACGCAGTATGTTAAGTAAAAACTTAAGTAAAAACTAACCAGTACAATCAATTATAGTGCTTGTCTCATTGGTATTCCGTATAGTAAAGGTGGCTGGAACGGCCTCTAAAATTTCTTTTTGTCCTTGAAAAAGCAATTCCATTGCTTCTGGCTGAAATCGATATTTGAGAATCAAACAATGTTTTATCAACAACTACTCAATATTATTTTCAAGTATCTTACAATCGAAAAAAATTAGTCGACTTTTTGGCTACAGTTAAAACGTCAATGAATCTTATCTAGATGAATGAAACGATGGTGACTAGTGCATTTATCTACATTATTAAGAATTAATGTTATTGTTGTATATAATAAATTGTTATTACCTGTTCCTCCGGAAAAGCATCAGGACATTCCACTCCTTTGACGTAATCGAATCTCATTACGCCTAAAATCTTTTTTTCTCGCTCAGTTAATTTTAGAGGCGGATCACCAATGTTACCTGTTGCAGCTTGATTTGCTCGAATTTTTGCAACTTTTTGAGAGACCGCGGTTTTGTTATCGCGCCACGTCTAAAAGAAATTTTGAGACAATTATTCCTAAAGTACTACAGTAGTACCTCATGCACAATTTTTTGAGTAAAGAATCAGGGTTGGGAAGTAACGCGTTACTTGTAACGCCGTTACCGTTACAGTTACTTTTTTTCGGTAACTGTAACGGTAACGGCGTTACAAATTTTGTTTGTAACGGAAAAAGTTACTTCGTTACATTTTTCGGTAACGAGTAACGAATTTAACAGTTACTTTTATCGTTACTTTTTTTGAATTTACTCGGTATAATTTTCATACAAAATAAAATATTGATAAGAGTGTTGGAATGCAGCATTACATGAAAACTACTGAAAGCTCATTTTGGTATCTTGTTTCTTTGTAAGACAATGTTTAAAAATTTTTAGTGTTTGATTTGATCTTGTATTAAAAAAAATTGTATGTAAAGTTATTGTTATATACAAAAGAAACTAACGAAAATTGTAACGACTCGTTATTTTTTAAGTAACGGTAACGGTAACGAGTTACTTTTTAAAATTGGTAACGAGTAACGGTAACGAGTTACTTTTTAGAAAAAAGAACGGTAACGGTAACGAGTTACTTTATAAAGTAACTTTCCCAACCCTGTAAAAAATTTACTTTACTCACCGATTTCCATGACTTCACATCCTTGGTTTTTCCGTCTTTTGCCATTTTATTAAGATCGGCCACTAATTGTTCCCAAGATCCTCTTAACTCTGCATTTCCATGCAGACTTTTAAATTTGCCAGTCGCTACATGCGGATTCTGGACGAAATAATCGACCATATAATCGATTTGTTGCGTGCATTTTTATGTTATTAAAATGTTCCTTGACGCGGGTACTTAAATGTCTTTTCGCTTGGCCAATATATGAAGCGCTACAGTTCTTGCAATTTATTTTATAAACGACTTTCGTTCTGATATTAATAGGCAGTCCATCCTTACCACGTTTAATCAATGAGTTTAATTTTTTAGGTATATTGTAGACAACTGTAAAACCCATATTTCTAAAAAACCGACTGATATTGTCACTCAAACCTTCAACAAATGGTAGTGCAATGTAGGAGGGTTTGTCTACACTCTTTTCATCGGTACTCAGAATATTATTACCACGGTGTTTCAAAAAATTCAGTCTCCTACAAATATAACGGTTTATAACGTGTCTCGGAAAACAGTTATTGAGCAAAATCCCTTTCACGACATCAATATTTTTACCATGAAACTGATCGTCAGATAGTAAAATAGCATGGTCAACGAGATTAAAAATGGTGTTCATTTTATATTTAAAAGGATGATTAGAATAAAAATTAATATATCTATTGGAACAAGTAGGTTTTCTATATCAATTAGTTAAAATTTTTCCATTAGAACGGATAACAGTAGTGTCCAAAAAATTAATACATGAATTCGATTCTATTTCATGCGTAAATTTTAAGCGTTGGTGATAACTATTGAAAATCAACTTAATCTCGTCAATCTTTGCACGCGGAACGATGGCAAAGATATCATCCACGTATCTATAATAAACAGGAACAGTAAAACTCAACAAACTCAAACAATGTGTCTCCAAGTCATCCATCACAATATCTGCTAAAATAGGTGATAAGGGAGATCCCATAGGACTGCCAAAGATCTGTTCATAAAACTGTCCATTAAAAGAAAAACTAGTCGAATCTAGAACAATTTCCACTGCATATAAAAACTGAAGCAAGTTAAAATTCGTATTCGGAGCAATGTCATTTCAACGTTTTTCGATAGCGCGCAAAACTAACTCTCTAGGAATATTAAAGGAAATATAGAGTTCACACATGACGATCAGTTCTTTCAAATGATTTCAATGAGATTCGGCAACAACTATAAAACATTGTTGAAGTCATGGATTTATGACAAGAAGAGGACCTGTACTGCGAACCAACAATTAATTTTTTTACTTCGATACAGAAGATACGATTTAATTCCATCGCATATTCAGAATTTAAAAGTAAACATCTCTTTTTATAGTAACAGCGTTAACCGTAGAATCGAAAGTATTACGAAAAATTATCGTTATAGATTATTGAATTTAGAAATCAAAGACCTTAATTTTAATTTTAATTACTTGCGTGCTACAGAAAGACGGAAAAAAGACTTCTTGATGGTTTACCACGTGATCTGGTGCTCAGATTTTTTGACCTTAAGAAACACAAGATTTTAGCATTTAACCATAGAATTAAAAATAATTTAACTAAAAAGTTTCGTAATTTGACCTTTAGACACAATACAGTTTTTAATCCGTTCGGTAATATAGACAACTCACGATGGTTGGTTAACATTAGCAATAAGAATATTCCTGAGAGGATTTTCGAGCTTTTAAGCCTTGGTGATAATTTCGGTTTACCGTTGCATCAATCTCATTAAAAGACCATATCAGTATTGTACTTGAGACTGTGAAAAATTTAGAAACGAACCACCGTCACATTCCATATGAACTAATCGAGGCAACTAGAATCTCAGTTGCAAATTCCCTCGAGAGATTCTTATGTAAAAATAAACATATTAACCTTTCAGATAGATACATTCTGAAGGGATTCTCTCTCTGTCAGGAATTTTTACGTAATAACGATGATATTTTGGTCACTAGAGCGGATAAAGGTCATGTTACAGTAGTTATGGATAAGAAAGATTACTTGGAAAAAATGGAATCTATGTTAAATG
Organism: Formica aquilonia x Formica polyctena; assembly: GCA_907163055.1. Lineage (NCBI taxonomy): Eukaryota > Metazoa > Arthropoda > Insecta > Hymenoptera > Formicidae > Formica > Formica aquilonia x Formica polyctena. The sequence continues at coordinate 4,363 of CAJQTV010001454.1, read as the reverse complement.
ACCAATCTACGTACAAAAAATTGAACAAAGATCCAATTAGACAGTTAACTAACAAAATAAACCTACTTGTTAAATCTTGCGCAATAACGGTTTAGTAGATGAGTCCACATACAAATATCTAAACAGTACTAACGGGAATTTGCCACGATGTTATGGGTTGCCCAAGATTCATAAAACTGGTTTTCCATTACGTATTATTGTATCGTCACTGAGCAATCCGTTGTATAATGTATCGAAGTACATTCACGATATTTTACATAATTCTAATTTGCAACCTAAATCTCATATTAAAGACGGCTGGTCATTTGCTGCCAGAATGAAAGATAAACTTATTAATGATGACGAAATAATGATCTCACTTGACGTTACTGCATTATTTACTAATATTCCTAAAGAGTTAGTTTTGCGCGCTATCGAAAAACGTTGGAATGACATCGCCCCGAATACGAATTTTAACTTGCTTCAGTTTTTATATGCAGTGGAAATTGTTCTAGATTCGACTAGTTTTTTTTTTTAATGGACAGTTTTATGAACAGATCTTTGGCAGTCCTATGGGATTTCCCTTATCACCTATTTTAGCAGATATTGTGATGGATGACTTGGAGACACATTGTTTGAGTTTGTTGAGTTTTACTGTTCCTGTTTATTATAGATACGTGGATGATATCTTTGCCATCGTTCCGCGTGCAAAGGTTGACAAGATTAAGATGATTTTCAATAGTTATCACCAACGCTTAAAATTTACGCATGAAATAGAATCGGATTCATGTATTAATTTTTTGGACACCACTGTTATCCGTTCTAATGGAAAAATTTTAACTAATTGGTATAGAAAACCTACTTGTTCCAATAGATATATTAATTTTTATTCTAATCATCCTTTTAAATATAAAATGAACACCATTTTTAATCTTGTTGACCATGCTATTTTACTATCTGACGATCAGTTTCATGGTAAAAATATTGATGTCATGAAACGGATTTTGCTCAATAATTGTTTTCCGAGACACGTTATAAACCGTTATATTTGTAGGAGACTGAATTTTTTGAAACACCGTGGTAATAATATTCTGAGTACCAATGAAAAGAGTGTAGACAAACCCTCCTACATTGCACTACCATTTGTTGAAGGTTTGAGTGACAATATCAGTCGGTTTTTTAGAAATATGGGTTTTACGGTTGTCTACAATATACCTAAAAAATTAAATTCATTGATTAAACGTGGTAAGGATGGACTGCCTATTAATAACAGAACGGAAGTCGTTTATAAAATAAATTGCAAGAACTGTAGCGCTTCATATATTGGCCAAACGAAAAGACATTTGAGAATCCGCGTCAAGGAACATTTTAATAACATAAAAATGCACGCAAGTAATCTTTCCGTAATTAGCAAACACAAATTAGAATTTGATCATGACTTTGATTGGTCAACGCCTGATATTCTGCATACCAAAAAACATGTAAGAAAGAGAGAAATAGCTGAAATGTTCTTTATTAAAAAATATGACAACACTATTAACTCTCAAAAGGACACAGAGAATTTAAATAACATATACGATAGATTAATAAAGGTCGTTTAGTCTTTCTCAGTATCGCAAACAGAGAGGTTGACACAGTGTCATTATGACATATCGATTTTTCACTTGTCAACTATAACGCAGGTACATAATTTTGTTTCTTTTTCATTTCTGTAACGTGCTTATCTTTATTTATAATATTGTAATTTTAGTTCACTTAATAAAAACCAAAACCATATGATCGAAACGTTGTGATATTAAAATCAAACAATAAATTGCCAGTTAGGTCGTAGAAACACTCGTCTATTAATTTATTTACTGGCGACATCTCAAAATTAAACAATAATATAAATTTTTTAATTTTCGAAATTTAATTTTTTGTTTCTTGTATTTTCTTTTCTTATATATACGTTTGAGTATATTTGGATTAAATAAATATGAATAATTATTTAGATATAAATAATTTATTATTTATATATATGTATATAAATATTTTTAAAATAATAATTATACATTTATACGATCAATGTTAAGTTCTACACCCTCTCTTATGCCATATAATATAGGGTGTATCCTAAAAAGTGGGAAGTATTGCAATGGGGGATTCAGGACACAAAATCAAGAGAAAAAGTTCATATAAACATATGTCCGATATGACCTTGTTTTCAAATTATAGCTTGTTTTATTTTCCAATAGAGTTAAGATAGCATACTTGGATATCGGTTTGCTGTTTATGTACGCGATTTAAAGGATTTAAGGTCTTGTTAATTTGTAAACATAAACCATAGATATATAGGCTGGATTGAGCATTGCGAGATAAACAAACGCGCGCCCGCTGTAAAAAGAGAGGTACTATATGGGAGGCCTATGTTTTTTTTGCTAGCATTTCATTGGTAATTTTCTATATGGAGGGGGACAAACTCACCAATGAGATACTAGGAAAAGAGACAAAATAAGCCTCCCATATAGTATCTCTCTTTCTACAGCGAGCGCGCGTTTGTCTATCGCAACGCTCAGTCCATTCTATATGTCTATGACATAAACGCGTATTATTTGTGTTGTAAGTGATACGGTTCATATCTTGTGTTCAGTGAAGGTAAGGTATTCGTATCGTACGTTAGTACTATTAACGATAGAAGTACGTTTAAGTGAAAACTATGGTTTGGTCAAACAATGAAATGGCAGACGTACATCTCATGTATGGATTAGCGATAATGCATTTCAAGTTAGAGGTAGTCATTTTGAGCACTTCCTGTAACCTGTAATTATCTTAATTCTGTTGAAAAATAAAACAAGCTATAACTTGAAAACACGGTCATATCGGACATATGTTTATATGATGAATTTTTCTCTTATTTTTGTGTCCTGAATCTATCATTGCAATACTTCCTACTTTTTAGGATACACCCTGTATATATATACAGGGTGTAACTAAACAAACGCATATGGACAACACTATCAGATACAGAACAACAATTCAAATCGAAAAGTCCTGAACCATAATTTGATAGGAGCATTTTTTTTTCGTTGTTATGTGATGTTAAAATTAGCTAATCAGCGCCTGTATATACACCAGAAAGCCGTCTCGCTATTCCGACCCCCGTCGTATCTTCTCTGTTTTCCGTTGTAGACAGGCGCTGATTAGTTAACTTTAACATCATATAACAACGAAAAGAAAGCTCAAATCAAAAAATGGTTCAGGACTTTTCGATTTGAATTGTTGTTCTGTATCTGATAGTATTGTCCATATGCGTTTGTTTAGTTACACCCAGTATATTTTTTTTTATTGCATTTTATTTCTTCTACAAATAGAATAGAATAAAATGTTAAATAAATAAAAGAATTCAAAATTACACAATTTTAATATTTTTGCATCTTACATTAAATAGATAATACTTTAGTTATAAAAAATAATTCAACTGAATATTATGCATTATATTTTTCTAGATTTACTTAGCGTGATTTTTTTGATTTCACTTCTTTTTGATGCTAATATTTTAAGTTGTTTTCCCGTGTTATTAATACAGATAAAATGTAATTTATAAATATAATTATTGAGAAGATAATATTTTTGATGGCAATAAATTTTTCTAAAGTAAATATAATTTTTGAAAAGATAATATTTTTGATGACGATTAATTTTTGTAAAGAAATATTTTAGCTGGAGAAAGATATACTTAGCGCTTTTTACATCTGTGATGTCTTTTTTAGACGGATTTTACATATTTTTGCAAAGTTTATTTTAAAATATTAATAACATCAATATATTAAAAAATATATACGTGCGTGTATGCGTACGTGCGTGCACGTGTGCGTGCAACTATCATCATGTCTTTTAATAATTGCAATAATACTTTTGATCTCACTTTTTCTCTTTGTTTTTTCGTATGTTTTGCATATTTGTTATTATTTATACCTTATATTGTAATAATAAATAAATGCTACTTTGTTGTATTAATAAATGCTAAATAAAAATATTCTTGTACTACGTGATGAATTTATAAAAATGATACAAAATCGATGTGTTCAAAAAAACTTATTTTAAAGAAAGTCAAATTTTAAATCTGATGGTAGTAAGATTTATTAACTTTGAAATTTCACGGGGCAAAACCAATATTTATTAAATTCATATCTCTTAATCCCACATTATCGTTTTTCTTTTACATTTTCTAATAGTAATAATAATAATAGTAATAATAGTAATAATAATAAAATACATTTATTTTAATTTAATATTAATAAAAACACATTTAAATAATATATATCACTTTGATATCGTAATAGCTACATACACAGTGACCATCATATGTCGATGTACCGCTATGCAAGATTTGTATATGATCTTG
>CAJQTV010001451.1:0-32062 GCA_907163055.1 Formica aquilonia x Formica polyctena | reverse complement strand
CAGACGCCTTTTCGGCGCCTTTCAGGTGTCTTTCAGGCGCAGATTTTAGACTCGAGTTTAGTTTATCAATCAATATGTTAATTTCTTTATTCGTTTCATCCAGTCTAGAAGTTATTGGTTTATTTTTTTCCTCTAAATCTATATTTTTTTTAGTATTTAAATTTCTTGCATTTTGAAATGTTTTTCTTAATTCATTTTGCTTCTTTTCTATGTTACGTCCAGAGTTGAATAAAAGGAAAGTCAGCTGGAGGGCGTAACCTAGTTTTCTCTTAGACACACGCTAGACGATGCGTGTCCTAGAGTCGAGTGAACAGACCAGGGCCCCAGATAGGTCAACGACCTTAAGGGTCGCTCTTACTCTATCGAAAGGGCCGTTCGCTCGGCGGTCCCTTTTCTGGTAGAGGAACTGAATCCTTATTACCCGGGACGGGACCTCGTGCGATTTCGTGCGACAGGAAGGAGGTCGGGTTAAAAAGAAACGTTCACGATGTTAAATAATAAAACTCTAATTTATTCATAAAAAGAAAATGTTGAATTTGAAAGGAAAATTAACTTTAATATTTAATTATAAATCTTTTTCTTTCTTTACCTCATATCATTTCTTATTATTAATCATTATAATTGATATATATATATATATATATATATATATATATATATTTTTTATACTAACTTATTCTTCTTAAGATGTATGTATGTGTATGTGTATATGTATGTGTGTATCGCGTTACATAAGTACGGGGGTCATCAATCAGAGCGGTGCGGGAACAGTCTAATATTAATCTTATAGCTCTGATCGGATCTATAAAAATTTTCTGATAGTGATAATAATAATCTGTATTTATGGCGGAATAAAGGGAAGTTAGGGAATTTCTTCGAGATGGACGGTGGAAGGGGGAAATCTTCTTCTCAGGATTTCTATGGGAACGGCGACAGGGAATAATCGCCCTGGGACGAACCACGGAATGATAGAGTCTGGAAGACCTCTCTCCAACGCTTCTCGTAACTCCGCATTGTCTACCCGGTCCGGCCCTATGCAGAATACCCCTTCAGGTAGTGGTTGAGTCAGGGGAGGAAATCGGTCCAGGACCCAAAGGCGAAATTGCTCCTCGGTCAGCCCTTGCTCGTAAGCTCTAGACCCCTCTCCAGGGTGAGATGGCCCGTCTCTGGAGTCGCGGGGTTCTCTCTCCGAATTGCTCTGGTTACCGGAGAAATCGGCAAAATCCTGTTCTCGGGGTCCGCCCTCAATTTCGCTGTCGGGTGGTTGCTCAAAAGAGCTTCCGGATTCGTCCGGATGAAAGGATTCGGGGTGGACAGGGGACGAGAGGGGGGAATCACTAAGGATGATAGTCGAGGGTGCTGGGGATCCTGATGGGCCAGGTTCGGGAGAAGGGGTTGGTTCTGGTACGTGGGGAGGACTGTCTGGTGTGCGTGTGTTTGTGATTTTTATTCTAATATTAGTTTTCTCTACGCCCTTAACAGTAATATTAATAGGTTGCGCTTGAGCCCGAGTCAATTCTTTCCGTAACCGCCTATTCCGACGATTCCGCGAACACTTGATAGCAGCTCGCGATGACCGTTTTTGTCTTTCCACTAAGGAAAGAATAATGATGGATAATGATATATTGTAGAAGCTATGTCGCTATATAGTAGCTAGAAAATCTCTAATTTGAGAAATAATTTTTGGAGTTTTTTTTTTATTTATTTGATTAATAAAAATTCTTAAATCAAGAAAGAAAGGAGAGAAAGTTTATATATTTATTCTTGTAACAACAATATATATATATATTAAAAATAATAAAAATAAAAAAAAGGAAAGGTTTGACTGAATGTGACAAATGAAATCACGGATCGCTCTGCTGAATGCAGGTGACCCTTGATGACAGGTAGGAAGTTGCGAGTCGCTCTGTAAAATACAGGTGACCCTTAACAATAGATAGAAAACCGCGAGTCGCGCTGTAAAGTACAGGTGACCCCTGGCGACGGAAGAATATCACGAGTCGCTCTGTTAAATACAGGTGACCCTTGGTAACAGGTAGGAAGTTGCGAGTCGCTCTGTAAAATACAGGTGACCCTTAACAATAGATAGGAAACCGCGAGTCGCGCTGTAAAGTACAGGTGACCCTTGGCGACGGAAGAATATCACGAGTCGCTCTGTTAAATACAGGTGACCCTTGATGACAGGTAGGAAGTTGCGAGTCGCTCTGTAAAATACAGGTGACCCTTAACAATAGATAGGAAAACCGCGAGTCGCGCTGTAAAGTACAGGTGACCCTTGGCGACGGAAGAATATCACGAGTCGCTCTGTTAAATACAGGTGACCCTTGATGACAGGTAATATAAAGAAAGAGGTGGATCCAAGGTAATATTTCAGAGAAGGGGTTAAAAGAACTAAAGAAGAGAAACCCGAATAGGGAAGTTAGTTAAGATTGGAAGTAAATGATTGAAGTTATTAATTGATTTATTATAATTAATAATCCAAGAATTATTTCAAATGTACAAATGTAAAAGAAAAAGGAAATAGAGTTAAGAACATTCAAAACACTTACTACTTATCGAGTGCGTTGGTAACAACAAAAAAATTAGATAATGGAAGGCTCCTACGGGCGAGAGGAGTTTCGATGAATCGACTCGACTTGGGTGATTGGAATGCGGGCTCGCAATCGTCGCTGCAGTCGCTTGGCACAAGATCCTCTAGATTTGCACTAAGTGTCTAAATTTTTGCACCAAACAACGCGGTTTAGAAACACTTAGAGTTTGTATAAAATTTTTTTAAGGATTGAAGTCGAAGTAATTATAACTGTAATAAGTGTGAACTAATTGACTGACTAATGAACTGAAACTATAATACTGTAATTAAACGGAACTGTAAATGTAAAGATCCGAACTGTCTAATGAACTGAGGTGAACTGAAACTGAACAGAAACTGAATGAAGAAATACCGAATGATCAATGAGCCGCGAGGAAAGATTCGGAGTATATTAAGCCCTTTGCTCCTCCTCTCCATTGGATTCGTTAATATTTTTCGCGAATTGAATTTTTTATTCACGCCCTCCGATGTTGCTGGGAGGCGTTGCCCTTTAGCGTAGGAGGTGTTAGAACCTTAGGTATTGGTGAAGGCTTTTGTTTATAGAATTAGCTTTCGCCCAATGGAGAGTTGTTGCAATTTGAGTGAGAGTTATGCCTTTTATTATCTACCTAAGTTTTATCTTAGGTAGATATCGTGTAACGGAGATCTGTCGGCGAGCACATATGATATCATTTTTAATGTCCGTTTCGGTTTTCATTTAGATTCTTGGTACCGAAATTGTTTATTACGAGAGCTGTCAACCATAATTTAGATTAGTAAGAGAATTTGTCACCCAACCTTTTAGTGGTTGATTAATTTGCTTATTTCTTAGATCGGATATGCTCTAGTTTCCTGTTTGTATCATATATCCTCTCAATTTTTGTTTCCGAAAAGTTTATCTCGCCTTTCAGTTTCCATTTGTTTATTTCAAGGCGTAATGCGCTCTTAAGATACGGCTAATCTCTATTCACGATGAAAGAAAAGAATCGTGGAGTCCGCCGGACGTAACATCTATTTCAGCCAGTTCTTGTGGAGTTGTACCCATCATTTCATATGTACTTTTAAATGAACTATTTTCAAAATTAAACCCCGTTTTCATATTAAAAACTGGAGATTTGCATTCAAGAACCGGAGGTTTGTTAAGTGGTTTTAACAGTTTATGAGTACCGTCTGTATTTAACATCTTATGTGTACAGTCTGTATTTAACGGTTTTGTACTTAATGGTTTAGTATTTGACGATGATGGTGAAGCATTCGACAATTCTGAATCAGTATTTAACAGTTGTCCTTTGTCGAAGAACCGAAGGTTTGTCTCAAGAACCGAAGGTTTGTCTGATACATTACGTAAATTTCTTCCCATTTATAATAATAATATTAATTCATTATTTTTTTGAAAGAAATATTTATCATTTTTTGTTTTATCAATTCCCAAAAATCCATGTGGTTCTGACCAAGCTTTTTTACAGAACTTACAAAACTCTTCATATGTTAATTCAGAAGCCAATTCTTCATGTATTTTTTTGAGATTATCTCCAAACTCATTAAAAATAAACCACAGATTTGAATTTTTTCTAATTTTAGGGTTTATTTTAGTGTATTTATGATATAATCCAAGAATACTAATATTTTTATGCCTTCCTTTACAATAATATCTTATTATTTTACTTTGATTTTTCAGCATTCCATCATCGAAAATTACTAAACTATTTGATGCACATTCTTCTACCGGTAAAATTTTTTCCCAATTACCCTCAAATAAATAATCAATATCATATTTATCTTTTTCCAACTCTTTCTCTAATCCTACAAAAGTAGGTTGGTTTATAGATGGTCTATAAACATATAATTGCCTATATGGTAGCCATTTGTTTGCGACAAAGTTAGTAGATAAAAATGTTTTTCCACTACCCGATTCTCCTAAAATTATACCACGTACTACATCTGGAAATAATCCGCCACCCCTTTTATATTTATCTATAAAAATAAAATGTTTCATTTTTAGATGATGTTTGGACATTTATTAATAATAAATGAAAGCACCTGAAAGGTTTAGTCCAAGGGACGCGAGTATTTTTAAAAACGAATGAGTAATTAATTTATGCTTGCGCATTTTTATTTTCTTTATGCTCGTACATTTATGTTTATCGAAAAAGTTATAAGTATTTTTTAAATTAGTAGTATACATTTATTATCTGTTTTCTTTGAAAATACAAGTATTTTTTTAAATGTAAAATTGGTATATCACTTAGTAAAGCAATATTTGCGGCATCAAGTTTATCAGGTATTGCTGTTACACTATTATTTGTAATAAGTGTCATATCTGTTATAATTGAAATATTAAATAATGAATTCAAAACATCATTAAACGTCTGAAAGACGTCTGAAAGACTAGCACCTGAAATACTTTCCACGTGAAAAGTACTTAAAACAAATAAAGCTAAAAGGTTATTTTGTAATAAATGACTGTTAGTAAAAACGATATTATTGATGAATTACACAAACCAGCAAGGAGAAATTATCCAAGAAGATCTACTATTACATTAGGAATCGATGATCTTTGGCAGGCTGATCTTGTTGAAATGGATTCGGGTAACTTAAAGGGAATATCCAAAATTAATAGGGGATATAAATATTTATTAACAATTATTGATACTTTTTCCAAATTTGCTTGGGCAATTCCTGTTAAAAATAAAACTGGAGAAAGTGTATCAAAGGCAATGAGTATTTGTTTTAAAAACCTATCTCAAGGGGTTGACTTGAACTCACAGCATAAACCACCCAAAAATCTACAAACTGATAATGGGAAAGAATTTTATAATAAAGATTTTAAAAAACTCATGGAACAAAATAAAATTAATCATTATTCAACATATAGTGATAAAAAAGCTGCAATTGTTGAAAGATTTAATAGATCACTCAAAGAATTAATGTGGAAACAATTTAGTATACAGGGTAATTACAAGTGGGTTGATATATTACCAAATTTGTTGAATATTTATAACAATAGAAAGCATAGAACTATAGGAATGACACCATGTGAAGCGTCCTATGGACTAAGCCTTTCGGGCGCATCTGAAACTAGTAAACTACCTGAGAAGACGTCTGAAAGACTAAGTATGAAGGATGCGCCTGAAAGACACCTGAAGATGCGCCCGAAAGGCTTAGTCCATAGGACGCGATTCAAAGTTGGTGATTATGTAAGGATTAATAAGTTAAAACATATGTTTGAAAAAGGATATACGCCTAATTGGTCAACTGAAATATTTGTAATAGATAAAGTTTTTAAAAACATACCTCCATATTATCATATTAAAGATATGAAAGGTGAAGAGATTAAAGGAACTTTTTATGAACAAGAACTACAAAAAACTAAAATTCCCTCTAACATCTATTTAGTTGAAAAAATAATAAAAAGAAAAGGAAATAAAGTTTATGTTAAATGGCTAGGCTTTGATAATACACATAATCAATGGATAAATAAGAAGGATCTAATCACACTCTTCGTAAGCGTCATTCGGACTTAGCGTCCCTTGGACTTAGTCTTTCAAACACTTAGTCGTTGTATTATAAATGGTCTTGATTTAGAGTTTAACACTCTTGGAATTTAGGATTTCTGTCAATATTTTGAAAGTTCTTCTTTTTGTTGTCTTTTCTTTTTTAATTTGTTGCTTTTATGGGTGATTTTGATGTTTTTTAGTTGATTTTGATAGAGAAAAAAATGTGACCCAGAATGTAACACATTGTATACTACTTATCTGTTTCTTCTCTTCCTTCGTATATTTTTTCTCTTCGTCTGAGTTCGTTTCTTCTTCTATTGCGAGGACTTCTCGCTCTTCTTCTGTTTCATGTGTGTCTCTTTTTACATTGCGGCTCAGTGCATCGGCGTTTGCATTGGCTCGTCCGGCTTTATGAATGATTTCATAATCATACTCTTCAAGCTTTAATCTCCATCGGATCAATCTCGATCCGGGATCGTTTACATTAAATAACCAGATTAATGGTTTATGATTGGTTACGATTTTGAATTTCGTACCGTATACGTAGGGCCTAAAATGTTTTACAGCCCATACAATTGCTAATAATTCTTTCTCTGTTGTATTATAATTCTGCTCCGCCCGCGATAAAACTCTGCTGGCGTAAGCAATTGGCCGGTCATTGCCTACCTTTCCTTGTGACAATACTGCTCCGATTGCATAGTCAGAGGCATCGGTGATCACTATAAATTCTTGAGTAAAGTCTGGATATTTTAGCACTGGCGTCGTCATTAATTTTTCTTTTAATATTTCAAAAGCATTTTGCTGTTCCATTGTCCACTCGAATTTTTCTGTTTTCTTCGTTAATTTAGTCAGTGGCTTGGCTATTCTTGAGAAGTCTTCTATGAATTTTCTGTAATATCCGGCACATATAGTCCTATGTGTTATGTCCAGACTCGAAAAGGGATGAGTCGATGAAAGGGCGCAACAACTATCTTAATTATCCCGAAATCAGGCGCCTTGCGGCGTAAGAATCGGGTCGAACGAACTCTTAGGTCTGAAAGCCAGGTAAACGACCATTCGGGTCGCTAATACGCTGTTTATTCAGACGTTCGCTCGGTGGTCCCTTTTCGGTCAGGGAAGTTAATCCCTTTTACGCGGGATGGGACCTAGTGCGATCTTCGTACTGGGAACGAGAGAGGGGTTAAGAATTGTTTAAGTAGTTAAATAAAATATAATTTTATTCATTAGAAAAATAAAAAGTTCGAATACATGATATATATATTTGTAGCAAGTGATAACATTTATCGTGTGAGTGTGAGTGTTTGTGTGTGGTTGAGCTTATCGCTTCGCGGGTGTTACAATGGTTCGGGGGACATCAACCAGACTGAGTTGGGAAAGGCTCTATCGTTAAGATTAGAATTCTGGCTGGTAAATATAATATCTTCTATTATCTTTCGAAAAAAAAATAAAAACATAGTGTAAAAGTAGGTTAGTGAGGAAATGGGTTATTGAGCGAAGGAGATATGGAGATCTTTAAATTGTGTTAATCTTGGTAGGACGATGCTGCTTCCAAGTCAGGAAGCTCATCGATAAATTCTTGGATTGCCTGGTCTATGTAATCCAATTCGGGAGACTGAGGAGAGAGAGGGAGAGAATTATCGAGGATCACTGTTGAAAGTGAAGAGAATGATCGCGGGGGAGGGGGGTAGGTTTGGAGAAGGCAAGGAAGAATATTCAGGGGAGTAGGAGGGGGAAAAATAGGGAGGAGAACTTGGAGTAATGAGGTCGCTAGAATGTCTGTAGGTGTGTGCAAAATCGTAATCGTGATTGTTAATTCTATTAATTATTCTAACAATTCTATTCGCTTTGGTTAAATTATGGTTGATTTTAGCGATATATTGGTTAGCTATTCTAATCGTTTTTGAGTCAGCTTGCGCCAACGCCTTCCGAGTCCTGCGATAAACTCGATGTATGTACTTGGCTCGCGAATGAAGTCGCTCGATCGAAATACGCAAGGTGATCTTTTTCACTATAGAAAATTATAAGTGATAATTCCTAGTTGGAATTCGCGTAAAGAAAGATTGGTTGGTAGCGACTTACTCTTTTTAAGTAGAAGACGGGCGGGCAGCTTAACTCGGAGATTGTCGTTCGTGGTCGAGAGAGATGCTGTTGAACAAGACACTGATCACAGTTCACGATGTAAATGACTTTTAATAACTGCACTGAGAACGGACTAACTAATCGACTTGTAGATTGACTTGTTGAATGACTTACTGCCGGACTGATTCGTCAGCCGGGTGACTCTGATGAAGACTGAGATGATGGAGTCTCGATGGCTCCCTTTTTATAGTTCGTCGATTGGTCGAAGGTGAACATTTTCCGATGGACCCTTGCACACGTGATTTTGAGGTGAATAGCAAAGGTCTATGATTTCTATCGATGATGATGCGGTTATTTTGTTCGATATTTCGTAAGGTGATTTCATCGTCTCTTCGCTGGAAAGTCTATATATGGAATATCTATTGATCGGCCTAATATCTTTTTGTTTTTCTCGCGGTTACTCATAGGTATATTTACTGATAAATGATGAAATGTTTAAAGTTTAAAACGTTATGTGGTGCAAGATGTTCTATTTACCGAAAGACTTATTTTTATTGCCAATCGACGGTCCTTGCCGCAATTTCGCGGAAGGAAGGAATCGTGGAGTCGGCAGGACGTAACACTATGAAAGATTGTATATCCTTCACTTTCTTTGGCGTCGGAAATTCTTTTATTGCTGTTAATTTTGACGGATCCGGAGATATTCCACCCTCCGAAATAATGTGACCTAGATAAATCACTTCCTTGCGTAAAAATTCGCATTTATCCGGCTGCAATTTTAAGTTACTTTCTCGAAGTTTCTGTAATATTTCCTTGAGTCGTTTGTTCTAGGCTTGATCCATATATAACGATGTTATCCAGATAAACTAAACATTTTAGTCCTTGCATTCCTGTCAAAACGGAATTCATCAATCGCTGGAATGTTGCTGGCGCATTCTTTAGTCCAAACGGCATTCTATTAAACTCATAATGTCCGTAGGGTGTTGAAAATGCTGTTTTATTTTTATCTCGTTCGGTCATCGGTATCTGGTGATATCCTGATGCCAAATCTAAGGTAGTAAAATATTTGGCGTTTCCTAACTGGTCCAATATATCGGTAATGTTGGGCAGTGGAAATGAGTCGCCTATCGTCAGATCGTTTAGCTTGCGAAAATCGACTACTATTCGGAGCTTTGGTTTTCTAGATGCATCGGCTTTTTTCGGGACCACTAATAGGGGTGCGTTCCATTGACTCGCGCTTGTTCGGATTATGCCGTTTTGTAACATTTCTTGCACTTGTTTATTTACTTCCGTTTTATGCCTTTCCGGAAGGCGATACGGTCTCGTGTTTACCGGTGAGGTATCGGCGCGCGTGTTTATCTCGTGCTCTACCGTCGCGGTGCACGTCAGTGGTTCTCCGTCCAACTGAAATGTATCGTAATATTCTTCACATATCCGTAAGAGTGCCTGTTTTTCTTCTGAATTTAAATGCTGTGTTCGTAGTAGTTGTCAAATTTGCGAGTATCGTGAGGAAGTAGGTTTAGAATTTTTTCTCGTTTGTATAGTGTGTATTTCGGATTCTCGGTCGTATTCTACATCTTCGATAACAACATGTGGCGTTTGTATCTCGACTTCTGTATCGGTCGTATTCATTACACTAACGGGGCATGCGTGATCTTTAGGTTCTACTAGACAATTTCCGATATAGACTCCTGGGGATGTTTCTTCTGCTCGTACTACTCCTATCCGATTTTGATTCGTTGTCGCTTTTACGATGGTTTCGCTGCGCGGTTTTAGAATGGTTTTATTAAATGAATGGAATTTGAGCACGGCGTCTCCTATTTTTAGTTGATTTTGTTTATAATCGCAAGATACCGAATGTTGTCGAAGGAAGTCAATTCCTAGAATTCCTTCATATTCGATCGGAATGTCATCTCTTACAACGTAAAATGCATGTTTTATTTTATGTCCATCTATTTTAATTGTAGCGTACTTTTCTCCGATAGTGTGTACCTTATGCCCGGTTATGCCTGTGAGCGCGATTTTATCCTCATATATGAGGGTATCGCCCTTTAATTGTTTTAATTTTATTAACGAGATGGTTGATCCTGAATCGCACAACATCCGTAATTTTTCATCCTTTGCTTGTCGCATGGGTAGTGTTATTAACAATAAATCCGTCTTCTTCTGTGTGCTCGGCGTATCTTTAATATGCGTAACGTGATATTCGGACGCAGGTCGCGGTTGTTTCTTTTTATATTCGCTTTTATCATCTTTGCTACTGTTACCGTCGGACTCGGAATCTCGCTTTTGTTGTCGCGGATTCTTTCGGTCGTGTGTATTTTCTTCGCGTTTTTTCTGGTTACCGTTCAAACTCCAGCATTCGTCGCGGGTGTGTCCAGATTTTTTACAATGTTTGCAATATTTATTTATTGCATTTATCCGCGAGGATTTTTCCGGTTTAGGAAGCGCGTATCGATTACTTCGACAATCGCGTCCGTAATGTCCGTTTTTTCCACATTTGAAACATTGCGGAGTCGAATTTCGAATCTGTCGCGAATTGCTTGATTCGTATTTATTTTTATTCGGGAAGTTGCTTATTCTTGCCGTTGGTCCGATAAGTTTTTCTTCAGCGCTCGCGCCCGTTATCGCTTCTTGGAGCGTCGTATATCGTTGCGCGCGTACGAGTACCTTTAATTCGTCGCGTAATCCGATTTGAAAATTTATTAACGCCTGTTTTTTAATCGTGTGTTGGATCGTGCGTTTTGATAGTGAGAAGTTCTCTTCTCCTTCAATCATAGCATCGTACAATTTCATTGCTAGTAATTCAACGCGTTGTCCGAAAGAATACGCGGTTTCATTTGATTTTTGTCTTAATGAATTGAACTCGATTTGTAAGTGCGTAGTACTTTGTTTAGATTGGTAACAAGTTTCAAGTTGCTGTTTTAATTCGTCGAACGTTTGTATATCTCGCGTCTCAAAATTCTGCATCGCTTTTCCTTTTAATTTTGTAAATAAGATTGCTTGAATTAACGATTCTTCGTCCGCGGGATTTATGTTCTGAACGGCGTATTTACACGCGTTAAAAAATTCTTGCAGTTTATGTCGCGAGGTTCCGTCGAACTCGGGGATCATTATTCTTGCTTCCTTTAACGGCAGATAATTCGGGGCGACGCTTCGTCGATTTCTGATATCGCGTCTCGTTCGCCTATATATTGTTTCAAACGCATCGTTATCGTTTTCCCTGCGAGTATCTGTATGACGGGGTAATTGTGTGTCCGCGCTTTCTAGTCGCGTTACTCGTATGTTTAATGAATTAATATCCGCGCGTATTTCATTTAAAATGTGGATGATTTGTGTATAATCTCCTCTTTCTTCGCGGTTTCTTTCGGGAGGCGGCGTGCGGTCGGCCTCCGCTATATTTTGGTCCATCTGGCGGATGGATCGTCGCATATTGTCTATTTCTTCGTCTACCGCGCCTCGCGGCAGATTTGCGGGAGTACCTTCGTGCGGATTTCGCGATTCGGCCATATTATTTTTTTGTTGGCGGTAAATTTCTTCCGGGTCGAACAGATCGCTCTCGTAGGAGGTTAGTGAAAATTCGCGTCGTAAAGATACTCTACTTGGAGTTCTGCTAATATTTGGTCGCGTACGTCTAGTCTCGCGTTAAATGTGGTCTGTGAGGTCAGTCGTATCACACGGAAATAGGCTTTCGTCGAAACTATTGAACGGAAATTCGCGTTCCTTGACGACGTTCTCCGGTAACTCGGGCTCGCTTTCGCTCGAGTATTGCGTTTCTAAATTTCTTCGCGCGTTATCAAAATTTTTTCGCGGTGTTAGACTTAAGCTAATTGCTTGTCGCGCTGGTTCGCTTAATAACCATGATCGGTTCGCTATCGATTTCGGTACGTTAGAACCTTCCGACATTCACGCAATTACAAATATATTACGGACTTACAGTAATAAGACGGCTCGCATGTTCGCTCACTGGGTCAGTAGGTTGCTGATGCTGCAATCTCTCGCTCGGCGGCTGATAAGGCTGGCGGCCTGATGCTCGTCGTACGGCGGTCGTTGCCCGGCAGCGATGCGTCGTCCTTAGAGATGTTGTAGGTCGGCGTTGGTCCTTGGACGCTGGCGATCCTACTCGGGTTTCAGCTGCTTGGCCGTGATTCTCGTACTGCTTGTGTCGTCCGTATGTGTTGCTTCTGCTTGTGTCCGTCGGCTTTAACTTGTTTACTGACGTGCCTGTTATTTACTTTTTTGGTTTTTTACAGGTCTTTATTCGGCGAGTTGGCTGGCGATCCTTTGGCACATCCCACCGCTGCCACCAATTTTGTTGTGCCTCCGTGGAAGCACAGCGAATTTTTGGGGATCGTTGGCCAAATTAGAACTAAGGAGTTCGGGATCGTGCAGGGTCGTTCCGCCGTTGTAGTAAATATGTAGTTTGAGTAGAATAAAAATCATTTATTTAGTTACATCGACTTTAACTCTTCTTTTCCTTTGCGCACTTTAACTTGGCTTATCGCGGTATAGAGTTACTTCGCGTGCCTGATATCGCGGCTGCCGCCGCGAGATCAGCTGGGACGTTCTTTATTATTAAATCGTTTACGTTAGTCTGTCTCGTGGTTGCTATTGTTAATTTATTCGCGCTACGTAATTGTATGATTATAACTGGTTCGTGTGATTTTGTGATTAGGACTGCCTAGCGCTCGTTCGAGGTGGGTAGTTTTATCACCTCCTGTTCGATTAGCTTTTTGGAGGGGATCGCTTAGCGACAAGACCATAGGTGGTCGTATCGCTCGATTTTGGGTGGAAAAACCCCGGATGCAAGCTACGTATATTCTTTGCTTGCATTTCCGGCGTATTGTTCTTCGAGTCTCGCGAACGCGTGGCCTCCGCGCGTGGCTTGCTTTGTCAGCGATTGCGCTCGTAACTTTATACGTCTTCCTCGGCTTCGAGTTATAGTCGGAAGACGTTAAATAATATTTAATAATTAATAATTATGCTAATTTGGTTATAGCCGTTTTGGGTTATAACAACACGTATCTTGATGTAGATCTGCGCAAGTCTGGGTCAGCCGCGTAGTCTGCGTCGCAGTATCCAATCAACACATTAGTTTCTTTATCAGACTGGAATGAAAGCCCGAAATTTATCGTACCTTTCAAATAGCGAAAAATGCGTTTTACCGCGTGGCAATGCGATTCGTCATAATTATCGAGGTATCTACTTACGACACCGACCGCAAACGCAATGTCAGGTCGAGAGACCATTGCTAAAAACAAGAGCGAGCCGACGGCTTCGCGATATGGCGCATTCATGATACATTTCTCAGTCGGATTAGTGAGTTTTACATGTGAATCAAACGGCGTTTTTACAGCATTTGCCTCGCTCATGTTGAACTTCCGCAAGATTTTATTTACATAATTTTCTTGACAAATGAAAATAGAATCTTTCTCGCGTGAGATTTGCATTCCGACAAAGTAATTCAATTCACTGACAGTTAGATCGAATTGAGTCTTCAAGACTTCAATGAACGTTTTTAGCACATTAAAATCTTGCGCAAGTGCCAATCCGTCGTCCACGTACAACGCTAGATAAATTTTTATTCCTTCAAACACACCAACGTACACGCATTTGTCCGCATTGCTTTGCTCGAAATTTAAGCTCTTCATGAAGCTGTCAAATTTTTCGTTCCAACATCGCCCGGCTTGTTTCAACCCGTAAATTGCCTTGTTGAGTTTCAAAACTAGATTTTCACCTTTTACACTTAAACCGGATGGTATTTTCATATAAACCGTTTCCTTGAGACAGCTGTTCAAATAGGCTGTACTCACATCAAATTGCAGAGAGCTCAAATTTTTGCGCACAGCAACAGCGAGAAGAGTACGCACCGATTCGTATCGCACAACGGGTGAGAAAATTTCCCCATAATCTGTCCCTGGCTCTTGCGAACATCCCTGCGCACACAAACGTGCTTTGTAGCGTTTTGAATTTTCGTCATTCAAATCTTTGATTTTGAACACCCACGTGAAACCTATTGGCTTTCGTGATTCCGGTAATTTAACTACATCCCACGTCTTATTTTTAACATGAGCTTGTAATTCCTTGTCGATTGCCCGTTTCCATAACTCGGAGTCATTGCAGTTAAGAGCTTCTTCGTAACTACGAGGCACATCGTAAACGGTAACACACGTCTCGTATCGATTGGGAGTACGTAAATCTTTCCGGTTGCGTAGCTGATATCGCGACAGAGGCTGTTCCGGCTCCTCAATTTCGAGCGCATTCGATCGCTCCTCTCCGATCTCAGGAGCGTTGATAGGAACCACGTTCTCGTCAGCGATCACGTCATCGTTCAGCTGTTCGACTGGTAACGGGTGCACTTCGGCTTGTGGACACTCAGGATTACATTCTAAATTTTCGTCGGATTTTGGCAAAGTCTCGTCGAGGGTGATCGACACGGTTTTTTCTTTCACGTTGACATTTTCAGTTTCATTAAAAATTACATTTCTCGACACGACAACGCGACCAGTTTCCGGATTGGAAAGTCTATAATTTTCTGAATCATTTTGGTAGCCCACAAATATTAATTTCTCAGCTTTTGCGTCCCATTTCTTTCGAAGACCATGTGGCACAAGCACGTAAGCCTTGCAGCCAAAGGTACGCAAATACGAAACACGTGGTTTTTTATTCGTCCATAACTCGTAAGGTGTGGTTGTATCCGAGCGGGGACCGAGCGGACGATTCAAAACGTATACCGCCGTGTTGACGGCCTCGGCCCAAAGTCGCTTCGGCAGACCTTTTGCAAGCAATATGGTACGCGCGGACTCGACAATGGTGCGCATCTCGCGCTCAGCGCGCCCATTTTGCTCGGGTGTGTACGGTGCCGACGTTAACAGCCTGATGCCTCGAGAGTTCAAAAAATTCTCGACTTTTTTATTAATGTACTCTGTCCCGTTATCCGCGCGAACAATCTTAATATCTTTTCCGAATTGATTTTTCACAAGGTTGACGTACCTTTCAAGAGCTTCTAACGTATCATCTTCATGCTTAAAAAAATTCACTGTGCGAAAACCAGATGACTCATCTTTGAAAAGTACAAAAAATGTCGCGCCGCCAACAGACGCAGTTTGCATTGGACCGCACAAATCAGTATGAATAATTTCTCCAGGTGCAACCTCCCGATTATTCTCTCGAGTTTTAAAAGAAAGTTTCGATTGTTTTCCGATTGGACAATTCTCGCAAAAGAAATTATCTTGATCTTTCAGGGACAAACCGACAACCGCGTCACCCTTCGCTAATTTTCTGATCGAGTCACTGTTCGCGTGCCCAAGACGTTCGTGCCATAGTTTTAAAGGGGCAACAGATACCTAATTAGCTTCGTTGCGCATCATACATTTTATGAACATTTTTATCAAATTATTACACAGCCTTATGCCTTGAGCTAATAATGCATCTTTCGAATAAATACCAGCAATATCATTTTTCATTACGATCAATAAACCATTCGACATGCATACACCTGCAGAAAACAGATTTTTATTTAAATCGGGAACATAAAGGACATTCTCGATTGTGCCGTCGAGCCACTTTCCGTTAACAAAACGCTTGATAGGAATTTTTCTTTGACCTTTGACAGCCAATTTATTTCCGTCTCCGAGGTAAACGTATTCATCGCGACACGGTATAAATTCAGAAAACCACGTACGCTGACAAGACATGTGGCGCGACGCACCGCTGTCGAGAATCCAAAATTGTTTTTCGTCAGAATCGTTAAGATAAGTAAAATCACCAGTGGGCAGCGAAATGCTCACTTCGCGATTCTCTATTTTTTGATAAACTGAAAAAGCACATACATTCGCGGAATTTCCGCTAGACGGTGAATTATCATTATTTTTAGGATCACGCGATCGCTTCTTAGCGTAACAATATTTTGCGATATGTTCCGACTTTTTACAGAAATTGCAAATAAGATTTTTTTTAGATCGACCTTGATCATTACGCGCGGCATTATCTTCTTGTCTGCTGTTGTTTGTAGAAACGCTTATCGTAGCCAAAGCGCTGGCCAAGTCGTCCGCAGATGTCATCCTGGTTTCTTCTCGAAGCAATCTCTCCCTCAAGGAATCCAAGGTCTGGTTTTCTTCCGCCACACTGTCCCATGCAGAGACGAAAGCGTTGTATTTTGACGGCAGGGTGCCGAGAATCTTCGCCATGATCATCACGTCGGACACCGCCTGGTCTATATCCTTCAATTGGTTGGCGATATTTTCAATTTTAGCGATGTGCTGCGCAATCGAGTCTCCACGCGCCATGCGATATTCGCGAAATTTTGAAGTCAGCGCCAGTTTATTCGACGCACTTTTTTGTTCGTGGATACTTGAAAGTTTTCGCCACATTTCACTCGCCGTAGAACAGGTCACTAAGTAATCGAGTTGGGTGTAATCCATAGATGACGACAAAACAAACATCGCCTTTGCGTTTTTCCTCACCCAAGCTTCTCTCGTTTCGGCATTTTGCGGCGTTTCAGGATCAGGTTTGATCTCTATTCCTTCGACGAGATCCAAAAGGTCGTGAGCAATGAAAATCGACCTCATCTGGAACTTCCAGAGTTGAAAATTTTGTCCGTTGAATTTCGTCACATTTTTCAGTTCGGGAAAATCGGCCATTTTGGCGCTTGGCGTAGCGACACTGAACGACTCGAGCAGAGACAAAAAGAAAAGGCCACAAAACAGCTTAATACACGAAAACTTCGGAAATGTTCACAATATTAACTTGCACAGAAGAACGACGCTCCTGAGCCCATAACCTGTTGGAGTGAGCAGGTTAATAAATCAAAGGAAACATTTTCCGAATAAAATATATTATTAATATAAAGCGCTGCGACACACGAGAACAGTGAACCGTAAAAAACAGCGCAACTAGTCCTTCGTTTTTCGTCGCGTCGGGACCTCCTCCTCCCCCCACGCCTTTCTGCTTAAGCTCCGCCGGTACACCATTCTATCACGCGCAGTCGATAACGCGCCAAGTTTGAAATCATTTTCGCAACAGTATTTCTGTACTGTTACAAAATAAAAACGCTCTCCTTTATTGCGAGAACCTCTCTTTATTCGGCCTCCGTCTATTCGAGCGATAATCTCGACGCCGACCTATCCATCGATCTATTTATAGATCTATACGGTACGCCTAACGATGACAAGGGCGTCTCGTATCGCGCCAAGGTTCGCCCGCGATATTTTCTTATCTAATCATTTTTCAATTTATCGTATTTACATGTCACGGGTCATCGCGACTCCCCGAATCGGAGATAAAGCGACGACCGAGTCTCGCGCAACGCATCTTTAACGCACCTGACGTGATAACGCGAACTCTCGCCCCGATTTCGTCACCCCGTACCCCTCGCCCTCTCGCCCCGCTCGAGCTCCACAGCTACTCCGACCCCCTCAACCCCGCTTCCCCCCTCGCCGTACGTACCTCTCTGTTTTTCCCCCTGTCCGACCTGCCTCCGTCGGATATCCTATCTCGTTTTATCCGCATGTTCACTCTCACTGTTACAGGGAGTTTCCAAAGCAAAGTAGGTTAGAACCGGTCTTACTCACCTACTGACCTATCTCAACGGCATGCGACGATCGACGCCCGACGCCCGACAACGAACGAGAGATAATGCTGTTCATCGAATTATTGTAAGTCGAACAATCAAAAATTTGTAAACGCGTGAATGTCGGCAAACCAAAACGTGCAACAAAAAAGCGTAGCGAATAAATCGTGGCCATTTAGCGAACCAGCGAATAGAGCCATTAGAAATAGCGCAGTCAACCCTATAAGAGTAGCAGTAGAAGTACTTCGGGATATATGCGATAATGTACGAAGAAATCTAAGCGCATTAAATTCAAGCGAGAATTTGTCCGAACCAGAACTCGGAGCAAACCTTGTAATCGAACGCGAATTTTCATTCGGCGAATTAGATAACAGCTTAATAGCGAATAATATAGAACTAGATTTTGAGGTCGAATCATTGATAAGCGCGTCTAGCAGACTCACACACCGACGCGAATTCTCATTAACGTCATACGATTCGAGTATCTTTGACCCCGACGAAATCTATCACACTCGAGTCATGTATAATCCAAGCACTTCCGCATCGCAACCCATCACATCGGAAGATGTTGATCAGGAAATTCAGCGATTACAAGAAGAAGCAAATAGAAACGCGTCACAAGCAAACGCGCAAGCTCAATACAACCCGCGAAGAGAAACAAATGGAGCAACTGACGACCTTAGGGAAATATTGCGAGAAATGAGAGCAGAAATTAGAAGTATGCATGCCGAGATAGATGATTTAAGAACTAGAGGGCCGCAACCCCGGCAAAACAACGGGCATAGAACTCCGCCGGGAGAAAGAACCGAAACCGCGTACGAGTTCACATCCGAGGATGTACGGCATCGAAGAGGACGCGGATCCTTACCATTAAAAGAGGCTCGCGGAATGATTCCGGAATTCGACGGATCACCAAATAAACTGCAAGAATTTTTAAGCGTGACTACATATGCAGTAGAACACATCGACCCGTTAGGTGAAGTAACGCTATTAGGAGCAGTATTATGCACGAAATTAAAAGCCAGAGCAATGCTAGATTTTCAAACGCGTAAATTTCGCACAGTTGAAACGAGATTTAGAGGTCTATTACGCAAGTAAAAAGAGTACGATCCATCTACAAATCGAATTTAACACGCTAAAACCAAAACCAGGAGAAAGCGCGCGAACTTACGGACTTAGAGCAGACAAATTAGCCAAGGAGCTATACGAGTCAATGATGGAAGGACGTCATCATACAATAGATAATAAACGCGTAATAATGGAAATAATACAAAAGCAAGCTTTAGAAAATTTCCAAATAGGATTGCAGGACGAAATTAAAACAATTGTTCGATCGCGAGGATATACTACGTTGCAAGAAGCAATAGCAGCGGCCAGCGCGGAAGACAAGGTTAAAGGACCGTCCGCGATCGGCACGCGAAGCAAACTAAATTTCACACCGACCTATAAACAGGAAAATAAAATAATCGTGCAATGTCAAAAATGCGGAAAAACCGGGCATTACGGCCGAGATTGTCGAACTAGCCGATACGCAAACCGATTTGCATTGCCAAAACCCGATAGACAATCCCGCGTAAATACGGTAAATAAATATTGCAATTATTGCAAAAAATCCTGACACGATCGCAAAGAATGATGGTTATTACACGGACGACCCAATAGAGATCAATCGAGCCGAACCAAACAATATAATTCGCGACCAGAAAATAAAAACAGTAAGAGTAACGAGCAAGGAAGAAAGAAATCTAACACTGCACACAGTAACGACGAGAAAGACAAGGAAGAAACGAAGCAGCGACGACCCGCAATCGAATATCGCGTTACACACGTGAAGCGTGCCCCGCGAACGCATACAGGACTACATTTAGTCGCTTTACCTATGCGAGAATCGAAAAAAGGAAAAATAAATTTATTGTTCGACACGGGAGCCGCTATATCACTAATTAAAGTAAAGCATTTAAAAGACGAAACGCTAATAACAGAAGATAAAATAGCGCTTACAGGAGTAACAGGACACAAAGTATATACGATAGAAAGAATCAACGCCACAATAAATTTAAACGATGGTAAAATCAAACAGAGAATGTATGTCGTAAAAGATGATTTCCCGATCGAATACGACGGAATATTAGGAGTGGACTTCTTGAAAAAACAAGAAGCCAGTTGCAATCACTCGAAGAAACAATTGAGAATCGGACGGAATACTTTGAAATTATATCCGTATCAGGGAACCACATTGCAACCCCGTAGTGAAACCATAATACAAGTAGCTACGAATAAAAATATGATAGGCATCATTCAGGCAGAAGAAGCCGCACCAGGAGTATTTATAGGAAGCTGTCTGGTCGACCCACAAAATTATCTATGTCCCGCAAGTGTAATAAACACAACAGATAACATAATCGAAATGTTAATGCCGCAAGTAACAATTGAAGAAATCACACAAGAAAACACGGTGGAAATAAACGCCGCACAAGCGAAAAAGGGAGAAGATGACATACCGAAAAGATAACATGAGCCCTTCGAATTGACTATTTAAATAAGGAAGAATTAAGAGCAATAAAGCAGATATGCGAAAATTACAGCGATATATTCCACATCGAAGAGAACCACTGACTTGCACCAACACAATCGCGCATAAGATTGCAACGCAAGCAGATAGCTCACTGGTCAACGTACGGCCTTACCGTCTGCCGGAGAAGCATAAAGAGGAAGTAAATCGACAAGTCCGAGAAATGTTAAAAAATGAGATAATCCGACTAAGCACGAAATGGAACGCACCGTTACTGGTATTACGTCCTGGCGACTCCACGATTCCTTCCTTCCGCGACGTTGCGGTAACGATCGTCAGTTGGTGAGACTGAATGAATCGTTCAATAAACAAATCATCTTGTGCCATACGTTTCTTTTAAACTGTCATTTGTCAGTAACTAGATCCACGAGTATCCGTGGGAAAGACGCAAGGAAATCGGTGATGGAAACCATGCCGGTCTCGAGATAAATAAGAAATAACAGCTACCCCTTGCAGTAGAATTTCCGGCGGAAGAACAAGGAGATAACAAGAACTTTTAACGAAATGTTTAATAAACGCACCTGCATTAATACTGATAATAATTTTATAACGGACAAGTACAACTGGACCAATAACGATAAAATCTCCTTGACGAAAGATTTAATAAACACAACTGCATCAACGTTGACAAAAATAATTATAAGGAAGTAAGACCCTTTCCCAATCAGATCATGTGCGCGAGGGTCCCCCGGAAAGGCTAATGTTTAAAGAACTTTTGAACTAATATCGAACTCACCAACCGACGATCAGCACGGGTAAAAATATGAAAATAGGAGACACCTCCTGCCGAATGAGGACACTGGCACGATTCTAATTCGTTAAAATCTTGAAGAATCTCTACTTTTGCATAATTTCAATTCGTTAAAGTTTTTGGAAGATCCCACTCCAAAAATTAGAAGACACCCTCAAAAAGGGAATTATAAAAGAAAGAACTCGTAAGACTCGAAAACTCATTATTCATTCATTCTTTCAACATCAATCAGTACCGGGCAATCAGTCTCGTGTCCGCGCATAAAGACCAAAACAATTAGAAAAAGAGTGACCAGTTCAATATCAGTGTCCTCGTCTTGGCGTCGTCTGCCCAACCCGGCATCCGCACAGCGTTACATCCTAGCAAAGGACGACAAGTTTTGGCAATCTACTCAACCTACTAATCAAAAGTCAGCAACAAAAGTAAGTTTCTAATAACTCAGTTTAATTACATTTTTATTCCCGCAATAAATAACGTTGTCACTGGTTCCATAGTGAGAACCAGATCGGGAAAAAATTACGAATTCCAACCCGCCACTGCAAAGGTCCGTTCCGCGAATCAGAAGACGCGAACTTCTGTAGATTTAAAATTAACCGTAGCCAGTAGTAGTAGTAGTGATTACTCAGTAAAAATACACATAGACACAGCCACTGAACACACAACCCTTCCTCTTTCCCCCTATCACTACTCCCTACGTCCCTAGAGTTACTTCCCTAGTTACTCTCCAATATATCCTTCGAAACCAACTTCTCCCGAACTCCCGCTTTCCCCCCGATCGTTCTCCTCGTTGTCAACGATCATCCTTGATGATTCACCCCCTCCGAATTAGACGAGTTCGAGAAGGCATTGCAGGATTTCTGCAACGAACTCCCTGATTTGGAGGACGAATCCTGCTATCAATCTCCACTCCCTCCTTTTTCCCCTCTCTCTCTCTCTCTCTCTCTCTGCAGTAGAGAAGACGTGTCAAACATCGCTCCGCAAAAGTAATAACTTTTAAACGGTTAAATAGTTACGGGAAGTGATAGAAAGTTATTCAAGTCATAGCAGAATAGACCGGCATTAGCCATGAGTGTTATCTAGCCGGAATATGCTGATTTGTGGGTGTGAGAAGTGCATTTCCTGTCTGGGACATCAAAGTCTCACACGACAGGTAAACATTAAAAGTGGACACAAAAGTGCTGACGTGTGACAGTGGAACAGAGGTGACTGATCGCTTACGCTGATATTAGCGGTTTCGGCCTTCGGGATGTAGTATAAAAATGTTTGCAGATGATACGTTAATATATGTAACTGGGGAAAGCAGCGTGGAATTAGAGAGCAAAATGAATATGGCATTTACTATAGTAGAAGAGTGGATGAATATAAATAAGTTAAAAATGAATGCAGGAAAAACGAAATATATGATTGTTAGAAGTATAAGAAAAGAACTGCGAGGTAATATAACATTGAAATGTTTGGATGGAACTGAGATTGAACGTGTGAAAATAATGAAATACCTAGGCATAATTATTGACAATAGACTACGATTTAAGGACCACTGTGATTATATGCTAAAGAAAATAGGGAAAAAAACGAGTTTTTTGAATAGAATAGGTAATTATATATCGGCATACGCTAGATGTATTGTATATAAGACAATTATAGCACCTCACTTTGAGTATTGTGCGACGCTGTTAATTGATATGGGAGAAACACAGCTGAGTAAATTGCGAAAAGCACAAAACCGGGCCATGAGGATCATATTGCAATGTGATAGACATACCAAAGTGGAGCGTATGCTGCAAGCGCTGCAGTTTATGTCTATAAAACAGAGGCTATATTATAATGTGTGTAGCCGCGCCTTCGATTTAGACGTCCACATTAACAGAATTTATTTGTTTCGCCGATCAGAGAGACAGGACGTAAATGATTTGAGCGGGGTTAGTTTGTGGAAAAGCGTTTATTCCTTTCGACACCAACTCCCGGACCGTCTTATGTAATCGCACGCGACAGCAAGATATAATCGGACACGCGAA
This sequence comes from Formica aquilonia x Formica polyctena, assembly GCA_907163055.1. Lineage (NCBI taxonomy): Eukaryota > Metazoa > Arthropoda > Insecta > Hymenoptera > Formicidae > Formica > Formica aquilonia x Formica polyctena. Next base: position 9,008 of record CAJQTV010001451.1, on the reverse strand, counting down.
TTTTCAGTCTAACTATAATTATATGAGCGTTAGACCTTCGGTGTGCTCCCGGTGAAGGCTTGCGACGAAGTCCAGACGAAAAGCCCTACTTTTCGATCCACGGACAATAGTCCCGGTCGATACGTGTACCACAAAAAACGGAATTTTGATCGTTCGATTCCGAGAGCCAATCGACGATCGACAACGAGGTGTTTGTCAGAATCGAACGATACGAAGAAACCATAAAAACGGAATGAAAACAAGGCTTCGATCATAACGTCTCGCTTTAGAACGTTCGAGAAGCAAAATTAATAATATAATTTATAAAACTCTTACTTTCTCGAACAATGTGTGTATATTTATTTTTAAGATTTTAAGGAACATGTTACATATTATGTTTTAAGGAGCAATTAAGAAATAGATTAGAAATTGTGGGAAATGAGAGTGAAAGGCAAACACGACAAGCTGGGGATATTGCAATAAAATATCGCAGAACAAGGAGTGCGCAAAAGAGTATGTTTTACGAAGGAGTGAAAATGTATAACGCCTTGCCAGCTGAAATAAAGCGGAATGAAAGAATTGTGCCATTTAAGCGAATGTTAAAGGCGTATATTGTAATTAATGTAAACTAGATTTGTAGTAGAAATAGCTGAGAAAGCTAATAAAGATCAATCAATCAATCAATCTGACGAATTCGAGAGAGAACTGGAAGAGTTCTGCAATGAACTCCCAAATCTCGATGACGAATCCTCATACCAATCCTAGAATTACGAAATCAACCTCCTAATATTCCTACACACTCACTCACACAAATTGTTTTATTTTCTTTTTCTAACAGATATTTTGTAATAACCAGTCAGAAATTCAATATTAATAATAGAATCTTGCCTCATTATTCTGACTAATGTCCTCCGTACGATTGTAAAAACCGCGAGCAACCAAACACACACACACACACACACACACACACACACACACACACATACACACGCATATTAAAATAACTATTGTTCTCATCATTTTGATATAATGTTTACCAACGTAGTTTAATTTATTATGAATAAATTTATATTCTAATTTAAATTAAATCTTTATTAACCCCTCTCATTCCCAGTCAAAAGATCGCACCTGGTCCCATCCCGTGTAACAGAGATTAAATTCTTTTACCAAAAGGGGACCGCCGAGCGAACTTCCGAAAAACAGAGTAATAGCGACCCTAACGGTCGTTTACTTGATTTTCGGACCGTCAAGTTCGTTCGACCCGATTCTAACGCTTCGAGACGTATAACTTCGGGATCGTAAAGATAGTGGTTGCGCCCTTCTACTGACTCATCCTTCCTCGAGTCTGGACGTAACACTGGTAGTCCCTAAGAAAGCCGATGCGTCAGGAAAACCGAAATTACAAGTAGTCGTAGATTTCAGAAAATTAAATGATCTAACTATAGGAGTTTCATTTCCTTTACCAAATATAACGGATGTATTAGATCAGCTTGGAAACGCCAAGTATTTTACAACCATGCTTTATTTATCATTAGCATCCGGATACTACCAAATCCCGATGGAAGAAGACGACAAATGCAAAACTGCTTTTTCTACACCTCACGGGCATTACGAGTACAATAGAATGCCCTTCGGATTAAAAAATGCGCCAGCCACATTTCAAAGGCTAATGAATTCAATACTAATAGGCATACAAGGAATAAAATGCCTAGTACATTTAGATGATATCGTAATCTACGGAGCCAGCCTACAAGATCATAACAAGAGACTCATCAAAGTCCTACGAAAATTGCGAGAAAACAATCTGAAATTACAGCCGGCCAAATGCGAATTCCTACGAAAAGAAGTGACATACTTAGGTCATATAATTACAGAAAACGGAATATCGCCGGATACATCTAAATTGAAAGCCGTAAGAAATTTTCCGACGCCTAAGAAAGTAAAAGATATTCAAACTTTCATAGGATTAGCCGGATATTTTAGAAAATTTATTGAAAATTTTTCGAAAATTGCGAAACCACTAATGAAACTAACGAAAAAGGAAAATAAATTCGAGTGGACGCACATAACACATCAAGGAAATAGAGGAACAACGCTTCTCGGCACACAGAGCTAAGATCGCTATGTACGCAAGTTTCCTTCGTTCGGAACGACTTAGTTACGTACCTGTAAATGAGATATACCGAAAGTTTTCATAACACATCAAGGAAATTGAGGAACAACGCTTCTCGGCACACAGAGCAAAGATCGCTATGTACGCAAGTTTCCTTCGTTCGGAACGACTTAGTTACGTACCTGTAAGTGAGATATATGCCGAAAATTTTCATAACACATCATAGAAATAGCGGAACAACGCTTCTTTTCGGCGCACAGAGCTAAGATCGCTATGTACACTAGTTTCCTTCGTTCGGAACGACTTAGTTACGTGCCTGTAAGTGAGATATACCGAAAATTTTCATAACACATCAAGGAAATTGAGGAACAACGCTTCTCGGCTCACAAAGCTAAGATCGCTATGTACGCAAGTTTCCTTCGTTCGAAACGACTTAGTTACGTGCCTGTAAGCGAGATTTGCCGAAAATTTTCATAACACATCAAGGAAAATTGATGGAACAACGTGCTTCTCACGGGATTACAAAGGTAAGAGAGCTAGTCGTATGCAAGTTTCCTTCGGTGTTCGGTACTGACTTAGGTTGACGTTGCCTTGTAAGCGAGATGTGCCTGGAAGAGTTTTCATAACACATCAAGGAAAATGGATGAACATACAGAGCTTTCTCACCCGCGGCTACACAGAGCTTAAGATCGCTTGTGTGGCTACTGGCGAAGTTTCCTTCGATTCGGAACGAAATTAGTTACGGCCTGTTAGCGTATGGATTTGAGATAAACCGAAGAGTTTTAGGCAACAAAGAAATCAAGAAAATTGAGGAACAACGCCTCTCAGGCTACACACAGTCGAAGGATGGCTACTTGTACGACTCCAAGTTTCCTCCTCGCTTCGTGTCCGGAAACGACTTATGATACATTTCGCTGTGTACGCTCGAGATTCTCCCGCACAGATTTTCATTAACTACAATACATACATCGACGGAAATAGTAGTTAACGAAACGCCTTCTCGGTACTTACACTAGTTATGGCTAAGATGGGAAGTGGCACACGACGGCGCAAGTCATCCTGCGTTTCGGCGAACAACTTAGTTACGTGACTCTTTAACGCTGAGTCTTTGCCTAAAGTTTATACCATAACACATCCCTTAAATTTGATTGATAACCACCGTTTTTTCTTATTTCATCTGCTGCGACAAAGATCTTACTATCTGCTATGTACGTCAGTAGTTTTTCTTTCGTTCGAAAGTCGACTTAAAAAAATGATCGTCACGCCATTAGTAAGCAGAGATTGCCGCCCGTGGACAATTCGCCTAACACATAAAAGGAAATAGAAGATACCACACTATCTTCGGCACTACAGAGCTGAAGATCGATATGGCACGATGCAGATGTTTCCTTCGTTAGGAACAACTTAGTTACGTACCTGTAAGATCAACGACTCCATCCGGCACAGCTTATAGATAAGAGTCGCTGGGTGTACACTCGAATAACGGTTAGCTTTCATTCCGGAAGCGGACTTAGTTACATGCTACTTGATTAACCTGTAGTTGAAATATTCACCAAAAATTTTCTTAAGAGATCTCTAAATGGAAATTTTGGATGACGATAAAAGCTTCTCTTCTCTGTCTACACAGAGATAAGAGCTGCTGTGTACTGGGAGCATAATTTCCTTGTTCGGAACTCCCGTTCCAGTTACGTATTCGGTAAGTGAGATATCCCGAAAGTTATAACACATCAAGAAAATTGAGGATACTGTAACGCTTTCTCGGCACAGAACTAAGAATCGCTTGAACGCAAGTTTCTTCGTCGGATAATGACTAGTTACGTGCTGTAAGTGAAAATTGAGTCGTAGCAACTGCTTCTTAATACTTCAAGGAAATTGAGGATGCAAGCTACTCGGTCACAGAGACTAATGTTCATCAGTTGAAGTAGCGACAGATTATTCCTTTGATTTCGGAAGGACTTAGTTTACGTGCTTGTAGAAGGTGAGATGAGACGTGCCGAAAATGTATCATAAACACCATCCCGTCAAATTGGGGTATAACATGTATACGCTTATGCCGATTGGCTCACCACCGTATTCTAAGATCGCTATTGTACGCATTGTTTCTTTCTGTTCGGAACAGACTTAGTGTTAAACGGTCCGTTTAAAGCGAGGATATGTGCCGACAGTTTTCATAAACACAGGCCTGAGTAGGAAAACTTGAGGGGGGGGGGGGGGGGGGTGGGTGGGGAAAACGAAAAACCCCAAAAAAAACAAACGTTTCGCGGGCTCAGAATACAAAGGTATTGATTGCTTATGGGGTACGGCAAGGTATTCCTTCGTTCTAATCTCTCTTCGGTATATTCAACTATAGGGTCACGGTGCTTGTAACGTGTTCGATTTGCCGGAAAATTTTTCATCGAAACACAATCCAAACAGTGAAATCTGCAGGGATAGAAGCGACAATTCTCGGCACGACAGGAGCAGGGATCGTAATGTACGCAAGGTTCCTTCGTTCCGGAACGACTTCACATTACTGACCTGTAAGATGAGCTATAGTATCGAAAGTTTTCATAACGCATCAGGAAATTGTGTAACTTTCGCTTTTTCTTTGTAGCCATCAAACAGCTAAGATTACACAAAGTGATGTACGGCTAGTTGCCATTGCGTTCGGTTATGGACTTTATTACTGTTGACTGTAGTGTTACGATAGCCCAAAATGTTCAGTGCTTATCAAGGATATTACGCACGAACAAGGTTCTCATAACTCAGAGCTCAGATTGGTAATATACGCAAGTTAACCTATACGTTAGGATACGTTCGGCGACGCACCTGCATGCTAAGATTCCGCTATTTCATAACACAGCAGCGAACATTGAGGAAACAACTTTGCTTCGGTTCACAGTAGATAAGATCGCTCTCTACGCCAAATTCTTCCGTGCGCTCGGTAAATGACGTAGTTACGCGCATGCACGTGAGATTTGCCCCGAAAATTTAACAATTTACAGCACATCCCAGGAAATTGTAGTGTGACACGACGACTTCTATTCGTCGGCACATAATCACGATCCTAATAATGCTCGATATGTAAGCGCAAGTTTTTCTTTCTTTCGGGAACGACTTTAGTTACGTGGCCTAGTAAGTGCTAGGTTGTGTCCAGGAAAATTTCAGAACACAATAAAGTAAATACGTATGGTACAACGCTTTCTCGGCTCCACAGAGCTAACATCGTTATGTACGTCCAAGTTCTGACATTCGGAATGACTTAGTAACGAGCCTGTAAGTGAGGATTTCGGCTAATGTTCATAAAAAACACATGAAGGAAATTCCTTGAACAAAGCTTCTCGACTCACAGAGATAAGATCGCGTAATTGTTACGCCAAGTTACCTGTAGATCGGAACGACTAAGTTACGTGCCTGTAAGACGAGATTGCAGAAATCTTCATAACGCTGATTACCGTGACAATTGAGGTACGAACGTTTACCTCTTCGTACAGCAAGCCATCATAGTAAGTACGCTGGTTACCTTCGTCGGAACGACGTAGTTCCTTTTCATTAAGTGGATAACGTCGTATAGTTTACGTACACATCAAGTAATTTTGAGTAACAAACGCTTATCGGCTGCCAAAGCTAGATGGAAGATGTACGCAAGTTTCCATCGTTCGAACACCACTCAGTTACGTGCTTGGTAAGTGAGATTTGCCGACATTTTAATCACATGAAGCTACTTGAGGAACTTCGCATACCCGGCTCATTCAAATGCTGAATGACGACAAAGTGGACGCAACGTTTCGCGCCCGTTCGGAAACAACTTAGTGAGTCGCTTTGTCTGTGAGACTTGCCGAAAATTTTCATAACGCATCAAGGAAATCTGTATGAACAAACCCTCTCGCACACAGAGATAAGATAGCCTAGGTATGCGTGTCTCCTTCGTTCGCATCGACTGTAGTTGTGTACCTGTCCAGATGAGATTATACTGAAAGTTTTCACTCTAACAGCATCAGTAGTAATTGATGTATAACGCTGGTCGTAACACAGAGCTAAGATCGCTCTGCTATCGCTGACTCTTCTCTACGGTTCGGAACACTTAGTGTCGTATCCTGTAAGCGAGATCGTCGAACACGGTTTCAAATCACATCAAAGAAATTTAGGAACATCGCCTTCGGCACACAGAGCTAAGCATCTCTAGGTATGTCTGCAAGGTTTCCCTTCTTGTTGTCTGTGAACGACTTAATTGTACGGGCCTGTAAGATGAGAAGTTAGGAACCCGAAAGTTTTTCACTCACATTCATACCAGAATCACTGCTAAATTGTGAAGAACAAACACGCCAAGTTACACATGGACCCCCAACATCACTATGTACGCACGTTTCCTTCGTTAGGCACAACTTCGCTACGTTAGCGTAAGTGGGATTTCCCGAAAAATTGTGTTCAGACGACATCAAGAGTATTTCCCTTACAACGCTTATCGGCTAACGGAGATAAGATCGCTATGTAAACCCCCCCCCCGGCAAATTTCCATTCGGTCGGAACGAATTAGTTACGTATCTGTAAGTGAGATACTACCGAACTAGTTTTCAGATCAAACACATCAAGAAAATTTAGGTACACGACTCTTATCGCACACATGCGACAGGGTTCTAAGGAATCTCTGTAAGTACTCAATTTTTCTTTCATATCGTCTTAACTACTTAGTGCCTTTCGTGCCCTTGTTAAGTCCATGATATTTGTCGAAACAGTTTTCATAACACGTAAAGGAAATTTAAGGTACAAACGCCTCTCGGCACTGACAGAGCTAAAAGATCGCCTATGTACGCAAGTATTTCCTATAAACTTCGGAAAACGACTTAGGGGATTACGTAACTGTAAGTGAGATATACCGAAAGATTTTATAACACATCAAGAAAATTGAGGAACAACGCTTCTCGGCTTACACAGCTAAGATCGCTATGTACGCAAGTTTCCTTCGTTCGGAACGACTTAGTTACGTACCTGTAAGTGAGATATACCGAAAGTTTTCATAACACATCAAGGAAATTGAGGAACAACGCTTCTCGGCACACAGAGCTAAGATCGCTATGTACGCAAGTTTCCTTCGTTCGGAACGACTTAGTTACGTGCCTGTAAGTGAGATTTGCCGAAAATTTTCATAAAACTTCAAGGAAATTGAGGAACAACGCTTCTCGGCTCACAGAGCTAAGATCGCTATGTACGCAAGTTTCCTTCGTTCGGAACGACTTAGTTACGTGCCTGTAAGTGAGATATGCCAAAAATTTTCAAAACACATCAAGAAAATTGAGGAACAACGCTTCTCGGCTCACAGAGATAAGATCGCTATGTACGCAAGTTTCCTTCGTTCGGAACGACTTAGTTACGTGCCTGTAAGCGAGATTTGCCGAAAATTTTCATAACACATCAAGGGAAATTGAGGAACAACGCTTCTCGACTCACAGAGATAAGATCGCTATGTACGCAAGTTTCCTTCGTTCGGAACGACTTAGTTACGTGCCTGTAAGTGAGATTTGCCCGAAAATTTTCATAACACATCAAGGAAATTGAGGAACAACGCTTCTCGGCTCACAGAGCTAAGATCGCTATGTACGCAAGTTTCCTTCGTTCGGAACGACTTAGTCACGTGCCTGTAAGTGAGATTACCGAAAATTTTCATAACACATCAAGGAAAATTGAGGAACAACGCTTCTCGGCACACAGAGCTAAGATCGCTATGTACGCAAGTTTCCTTCGTTCGGAACGACTTAGTTACGTGCCTGTAAGCGAGATTTGCAGAAATTTTCATAACACATCAAGGAAATTGAGGAACAACGCTTCTCGTCACACAGAGTTAAGATCGCTATGTACGCAAGTTTCCTTCGTTCGGAACGACTTAGTTACGTGCCTGTAAGTGAGATATACCGAAAGTTTTCATAACACATCAAGAAAATTGAGACGGAACAACGCTACTCGGCTTACAAAGCTAAGATGGAAGTGTACGCAAGTTTCCTTCGTTCGGAACGACTTAGTTACGTGCCTGTAAGCGAGATTTGCCGAAAATTTTCATAACACATCAAGGAAATTGAGGAACCAAGCTTCTCGGCTCACAGAGCTAAGATCGCTATGTACGCAAGTTTCCTTCGTTCGGAACGACTTAGTTACGTGCCTGTAAGTGAGATTTGCCGAAAATTTTCATAACACATCAAGGAAATTGAGGAACAACGCTTCTCGGCACACAGAGCTAAGATCGCTATGTACGCAAGTTTCCTTCGTTCGGAACGACTTAGTTATGTGCCTCTAAGTGAGATTTGCCGAAAATTTTCATAACACATCAAGGAAATTGAGGAACAACGCTTCTCGGCACACAGAGCTAAGATCGCTATGTACGCAAGTTTCCTTCGTTCGGAACGACTTAGTTACGTACCTGTAAGTGAGATTTGCTGAAAATTTGCATAACACATCAAGGAAATTGAGGAACAACGCTTCTCGGCTCACAGAGCTAAAGATCGGGGGGCTATGTAGGAGTTTCATCGTTCGGAACGACTTAGTTACGTGCCTGTAAGCGAGATTTGCCGAAAATTTTCATTACACATCAAGAAAATTGAGGAACAACGCTTTTCGGCACACAGAGCTAAGATCGCTATGTACGCAAGTTTCCTTCGTTCGGAACGACTTAGTTACGTACCTGTAAACGAGATTTGCCGAAAGTTTTCATAACACATCAAGGAAATTGAGGAACAACGCTTCTCGGCTTACACAAGAGCTAAGATCTTTTCTTTGCTAGTGTACGCAAGTTTCCTCGTTTCGGAACGACTTTAGTTACGTACGGTACCTGTAACGGTGAGATTATACCGAAAGTTTTTCATAACATATCAAGGAAATGGAGGTACAAAAGGCTTCTTCTCGCACACAGAGCTACCAGATCGCTATGTACGTAAGTTTCCTTCGG
>CAJQTV010001450.1:0-10607 GCA_907163055.1 Formica aquilonia x Formica polyctena | reverse complement strand
GAAAACTTTCGGTATAACTCACTTACAGATACGTAACTAAGTCGTTCCGAACGAAAGAAACTTGCGTACATAGCGCGTTCTCTATTTCGTTGATGTGTTATGAAAATTTTCGGCAAATCTCGCTTACAGGCACGGTAACTAAGTCGTTCCGAACGAAGGAAACTTGCGTACATAGCGATCTGAGCTCAGTGTGCCGAGAAGCTTTGTTCCTCTATTTCCTTGATGTGTTATGAAAATTTTCGGCAAATCTCGCTTACAGGCACGTAACTAAGTCGTTCCGAACGAAGGAAACTTGCGTACATAGCGATCTTAGCTCTGTGTGCCGAGAAGCGTTGTTCCTCAATTTCCTTGATCTGTTATGAAAACTTTTGGTATATCTCACTTACAGGTACGTAACTAAATCGTTCCGAACGAAGAAACTTGCGTACATAGCTATCTTAGCTCTGTGTGCCGAGAAGCGTTGTTTCTCAATTTCCTTGATGTGTTATGAAAATTTTCGGCAAATCTCGCTTACAGGCACGTAACTAAGTCGTTCCGAACGAAGGAAACTTGCGTACATAGCGATCTTAGCTCTGTGTGCCGAGAAGCGTTGTTCCTCTATTTCCTTGATGTGTTATGAAAATTTTCGGCAAATCTCGCTTACAGGCACGTAACTAAGTCGTTCCGAACGAAGGAAACTTGCGTACATAGCGATCTTAGCTCTGTGTGCCGAGAAGCGTTGTTCCTCAATTTCCTTGATGTGTTATGAAAATTTTCGGCAAATCTCGCTTACAGGCACGTAACTAAGTCGTTCCGAACGAAGGAAACTTGCGTACATAGCGATCTTAGCTCTGTGTGCCGAGAAGCGTTGTTCCTCAATTTCCTTGATGTGTTATGAAAATTTTCGGCAAATCTCACTTACAGGCACGTAACTAAGTCGTTCCGAACGAAGGAAACTTGCGTACATAGCGATCTTAGCTCTGTGTGCCGAGAAGCGTTGTTCCTCAATTTCCTTGATGTGTTATGAAAATTTTCGGCATATCTCACTTACAGGCACGTAACTAAGTCGTTCCGAACGAAGGAAACTTGCGTACATAGCGATCTTAGCTCTGTGTGCCGAGAAGCGTTGTTCCTCAATTTCCTTGATGTGTTATGAAAATTTTCGGCATATCTCGTTTACAGGCACGTAACTAAGTCGTTCCGAACGAAGGAAACTTGCGTACATAGCGATCTTAGCTCTGTGAGCCGAGAAGCGTTGTTCCTCAATTTCCTTGATGTGTTATGAAAACTTTCGGTATATCTCACTTACATGTACGTAACTAAGTCGTTCCGAACGAAGGAAACTTGCGTACATAGCGATCTTAGCTCTGTGTGCCGAGAAGCGTTGTTCCTCAATTTCCTTGATGTGTTATGAAAATTTTCGGCAAATCTCGCTTTACAGGCACGTAACTAAGTCGTTCCGAACGAAGGAAACTTGCGTACATAGCGATCTTAGCTCTGTGTGCCGAGAAGCGTTGTTCCTCAATTTCCTTGATGTGTTATGAAAACTTTCGGTAATCTCACTTACAGGCACGTAACTAAGTCGTTCCGAACGAAGGAAACTTGCGTACATAGCGATCTTAGCTCTGTGTGCCGAGAAGCGTTGTTCCTCAATTTCCTTGATGTGTTATGAAAATTTTCGGCAAATCTCGCTTACAGGCACGTAACTAAGTCGTTCCGAACGAAGGAAACTTGCGTACATAGCGATCTTAGCTCTGTGTGCCGAGAAGCGTTGTTCCTCAATTTCCTTGATGTGTTATGAAAATTTCGGTAAATCTCACTTACAGGCACGTAACTAAGTCGTTCCGAACGAAGGAAACTTGCGTACATAGCGATCTTAGCTCTGTGTGCCGAGAAGCGTTGTTCCTCAATTTCCTTGATGTGTTATGAAAATTTTCGGTAAATCTCACTTACAGGCACGTAACTAAGTCGTTCCGAACGAAGGAAACTTGCGTACATAGCGATCTTAGCTCTGTGTGCCGAGAAGCGTTGTTCCTCAATTTCCTTGATGTGTTATGAAAATTTTCGGCAAATCTCGCTTACAGGCACGTAACTAAGTCGTTCCGAACGAAGGAAACTTGCGTACATAGCGATCTTAGCTCTGTGTGCCGAGAAGCGTTGTTCCTCAATTTCCTTGATGTGTTATGAAAATTTTCGGTATATCTCACTTACAGGCACGTAACTAAGTCGTTCCGAACGAAGGAAACTTGCGTACATAGCGATCTTAGCTCTGTGTGCCGAGAAGCGTTGTTCCTCAATTTCCTTGATGTGTTATGAAAATTTTCGGCAAATCTCGCTTACAGGCACGTAACTAAGTCGTTCCGAACGAAGGAAACTTGCGTACATAGCGATCTTAGCTCTGTGTGCCGAGAAGCGTTGTTCCTCAATTTCCTTGATGTGTTATGAAAATTTTCGGCAAATCTCGCTTACAGGCACGTAACTAAGTCGTTCCGAACGAAGGAAACTTGCGTACATAGCGATCTTAGCTCTGTGTGCCGAGAAGCGTTGTTCCTCAATTTCCTTGATGTGTTATGAAAACTTTCGGCAAATCTCACTTACAGGCACGTAACTAAGTCGTTCCGAACGAAGGAAACTTGCGTACATAGCGATCTTAGCTCTGTGTGCCGAGAAGCGTTGTTCCTCAATTTCCTTGATGTGTTATGAAAACTTTCGGTATATCTCACTTACAGGTACGTAACTAAGTCGTTCCGAACGAAGGAAACTTGCGTACATAGCGATCTTAGCTCTGTGTGCCGAGAAGCGTTGTTCCTCAATTTCCTTGATGTGTTATGAAAATTTTCGGCAAATCTCGCTTACAGGCACGTAACTAAGTCGTTCCGAACGAAGGAAACTTGCGTACATAGCGATCTTAGCTCTGTGTGCCGAGAAGCGTTGTTCCTCAATTTCCTTGATGTGTTATGAAAACTTTCGGTAATCTCACTTACAGGCACGTAACTAAGTCGTTCCGAACGAAGGAAACTTGCGTACATAGCGATCTTAGCTCTGTGTGCCGAGAAGCGTTGTTCCTCAATTTCCTTGATGTGTTATGAAAATTTTCGGCAAATCTCGCTTACAGGCACGTAACTAAGTCGTTCCGAACGAAGGAAACTTGCGTACATAGCGATCTTAGCTCTGTGTGCCGAGAAGCGTTGTTCCTCAATTTCCTTGATGTGTTATGAAAAAATTTTCGGCAAATCTCGCTTACAGGCACGTAACTAAGTCGTTCCGAACGAAGGAAACTTGCGTACATAGCGATCTTAGCTCTGTGCCGAGAAAGCGTTGTTCCTCATTTCATTGATGTGTTATGAAAACTTACGGTATATCTCACTTACAGGCACGTAACTAAGTCGTTCCAAACAAAGGAAACTTGCGTACATAGCGATCTTAGTTCTGTGTGCCGAGAAGCGTCGTTCCTCAATTTTCTTGATGTGTTATGAAAACTTTCGGTATATCTCACTTACAGGCACGTAACTAAGTCGTTCCGAACAAAGAAAACTTGCGTACATAATGATCTTAACTTTGTGTGCCGAGAAGCGTTGTTCCTCAATTTCCTTGATGTGTTATGAAAATTTTCGGCAAATCTCGCTTACAGGCACGTAACTAAGTCGTTCCGAACGAAGGAAACTTGCGTACATAGCGATCTTAGCTCTGTGTGCCGAGAAGCGTTGTTCCTCAATTTCCTTGATGTGTTATGAAAATTTTCGGTATAATCTCGCTTACAGGCACGTAACTAAGTCGTTCCGAACGAAGGAAACTTGCGTTTATAGCGATCTTAGCTCTGTGTGCCGAGAAGCGTTGTTCCTCAATTTCCTTGATGTGTTATGAAAATTTTCGGCAAATCTCGCTTACAGGCACGTAACTAAGTCGTTCCGAACGAAGGAAACTAGCGTACACAGCGATCTTAGCTCTGTGTGCCGAGAAGCGTTGTTCCTCAATTTCCTTGATGTGTTATGAAAACTTTCGGTATATCTCACTTACAGGCACGTAACTAAGTCGTTCCGAACGAAGGAAACTTGCGTACATAGCGATCTTAGCTCTGTGTGCCGAGAAGCGTTGTTCCTCAATTTCCTTGATGTGTTATGAAAATTTTCGGCAAATCTCGCTTACAGGCACGTAACTAAGTCGTTCCGAACGAAGGAAACTTGCGTACATAGCGATCTTAGCTCTGTGTGCCGAGAAGCGTTGTTCCTCAATTTCCTTGATGTGTTATGAAAATTTTCGGCAAATCTCACTTACAGGCACGTAACTAAGTCGTTCCGAACGAAGGAAACTTGCGTACATAGCGATCTTAGCTCTGTGTGCCGAGAAGCGTTGTTCCTCAATTTCCTTGATGTGTTATGAAAACTTTTGGTATATCTCACTTACAGGTACGTAACTAAGTCGTTCCGAACAAAGGAAACTTGCGTACATAGCGATCTTAGCTCTGTGTGCCGAGAAGCGTTGTTCCTCTATTTCCTTGATGTGTTATGAAAATTTTCGGCAAATCTCGCTTACAGGCACGTAACTAAGTCGTTCCGAACGAAGGAAACTTGCGTACATAGCGATCTTATCTCTGTGTGCCGAGAAGCGTTGTTCCTCTATTTCCTTGATGTGTTATGAAAATTTTCGGTATATCTCACTTACAGGCACGTAACTAAGTCGTTCCGAACGAAGGAAACTTGCGTACATAGCGATCTTATTACTGTGTGCCGAGAAGCGTTGCTCCTCAATTTCTTTATGTGTTATGAAAATTTTCGGCAAATCTCGCTTACAGGCACGTAACTAAGTCTTTCCGAACGAAGGAAACTTGCGTACATAGCGATCTTAGCTCTGTGTGCCGAGAAGCGTTGTTCCTCAATTTCCTTGATGTGTTATGAAAACTTTCGGTAAATCTCGCTTACAGACACGTAACTAAGTCCGTTCCGAACGAAGGAAACTTGCGTACATAGCGATCTTAGCTCTGTGTGCCGAGAAGCGTTGTTCCTCAATTTCCTGATGTGTTATGAAAATTTTCGGCAAATCTCGCTTACAGGCACGTAACTAAGTTGTTCCGTACGAAGGAAACTTGCGCACATAGCGATCTTAGCTCTGTGTGTTGAGAAGAGTTGTTCCTCTATTTCCTTGATGTGTTATGAAAACTTTCGGTATATCTCACTTACAGGTACGTAACTAAGTCGTTCCGAACGAAGGAAACTTGCGTACATAGCGATCTTAGCTCTGTGTGCCGAGAAGCGTTGTTCCTCAATTTCCTTGATGTGTTATGAAAATTTTCGGCAAATCTCGCTTACAGGCACGTAACTAAGTCGTTCCGAACGAAGGAAACTTGCGTACATAGCGATCTTAGCTCTGTGTGCCGAGAAGCGTTGTTCCTCAATTTCCTTGATGTGTTATGAAAATTTTCGGCAAATCTCGCTTACAGGTACGTAACTAAGTCGTTCCGAACGAAGGAAACTTGCGTACATAGCGATCTTAGCTCTGTGTGCCGAGAAGCGTTGTTCCTCATATTTCGTTGATGTGTTATGAAAATTTTCGGCAAATCTCGCTTACAGGCACGTAACTAAGTCGTTCCGAACGAAGGAAACTTGCGTACATAGCGATCTTAGCTCTGTGTGCCGAGAAGCGTTGTTCCTCAATTTCCTTGATGTGTTATGAAAATTTTCGGCAAATCTCGCTTACAGGCACGTAACTAAGTCGTTCCAAACGAAGGAAACTTGCGTACATAGCGATCTTAGCTCTGTGTGCCGAGAAGCGTTGTTCCTCAATTTCCTTGATGTGTTATGAAAATTTTCGGCAAATCTCGCTTACAGGCACGTAACTATGTCGTTCCGAACGAAGGGAACTTGCGTACATAGCAATCTTAGCTCTGTGTGCCGAGAAGCATTGTTCCTCTATTTCCTTGATGTGTTATGAAAATTTTCGGCAATCTCGCTTACAGGCACGTAACTAAGTCGTTCCGAACGAAGGAAACTTGCATACATAACGATCTTAACTCTGTGTGCCGAGAAGCGTTGTTCCTCAATTTCCTTGATGTGTTATGAAAACTTTCGGTATATCTCACTTACAGGTACGTAACTAAGTCGTTCCGAACGAAGGAAACTTGCGTACATAGCGATCTTAGCTCTGTGTGCCGAGAAGCGTTGTTCCTCAATTTCCTTGATGTGTTATGAAAAAATTTTCGGCAAATCTCGCTTACAGGCACGTAACTAAGTCGTTCCGAACGAAGGAAACTTGCGTACATAGCGATCTTAGCTCTGTGTGCCGAGAAGCGTTGTTCCTCAATTTCCTTGATGTGTTATGAAAATTTTCGGTAATCTCACTTACAGGCACGTAACTAAGTCGTTCCGAACGATGGAAACTTGCGTACATAGCGATCTTAGCTCTGTGTGCCGAGAAGCGTTGTTCCTCAATTTCCTTGATGAGTTATGAAAATTTCGGCAAATCTCGCTTACAGGCACGTAACTAAGTCGTCCCGAACGAAAGGAAACTTGCGTACATAGCGATCTTATTTCTGTGTGCCGAGAAGCGTTGTTCCTCTATTTCCTTGATGTGTTAAGAATATTTTCGGCAAATCTCGCTTAAAGGCATGTAACTAAGTCGTTCCGAACGATGATCTTAGCTCTGTGTGCCGAGAAGCGTTGTTCCTCTATTTCCTTGATGTGTTATGAAAATTTTCGGCAAATCTCGCTTACAGGCACGTAACTAAGTCGTTCCAAACAAAGGAAACTTGCGTACATAGCGATCTTAGCTCTGTGTGCCGAGAAGCGTTGTTCCTCAATTTCCTTGATGTGTTATGAAAACTTTCGGTATATCTCACTTACAGGCACGTAACTAAGTCGTTCCGAACGAAGGAAACTTGCGTACATATCGATCTTAGCTCTGTGTGTTGTTCCTCGAGAAAATTTTCGCGTTGTTTACAGGCACGTAACTAAGTTTCCTTTGCGTACATGTGTTATGAAAAGCGTTTTCGGTTGATGTGTTTCTTACAGGCTCGTACAGGCACGTAACTAAGTCGTTCCGAACGAAGGAAACTTGTACATAGCGATCTTAGCTCTGTGTGCCGAGAAGCGTTGTTCCTCAATTTCCTTGATGTGTTATGAAAACTTTCGGTATATCTCACTTACAGGCACGTAACTAAGTCGTTCCGAACGAAGGAAACTTGCGTACATAGCGATCTTAGCTCTGTGTGCCGAGAAGCGTTGTTCCTCAATTTCCTTGATGTGTTATGAAAATTTTCGGCAAATCTCGCTTACAGGCACGTAACTAAGTCGTTCCGAACGAAGGAAACTTGCGTACATAGCGATCTTAGCTCTGTGTGCCGAGAAGCGTTGTTCCTCAATTTCCTTGATGTGTTATGAAAAAATTTTCGGCAAATCTCGCTTACAGGCACGTAACTAAGTCGTTCCGAACGAAGGAAACTTGCGTACATAGCGATCTTAGCTCTGTGTGCCGAGAAGCGTTGTTCCTCAATTTCCTTGATGTGTTATGAAAACTTTCGGTATATCTCACTTACAGGTACGTAACTAAGTCGTTCCGAACGAAGGAAACTTGCGTACATAGCGATCTTAGCTCTGTGTGCAGAGAAGCTTTGTTCCTCTATTTCCTTGATGTGTTATAAAAATTTTTACGGCAAATCTCGCTTACAGGCACGTAACTAAGTCGTTCCGAACGAAGGAAACTTGCGTACATGGCGATCTCAACTCTGTGAGCCGAGAAGCGTTGTTCCTCAATTTCCTTGATGTGTTATGAAAATTTTCGGCGTACATAGCGATCTTAGCTCTGTCGATCTCGCTCACACAGGCACAGGGTACGTAACTTAAGTCGTTCGTTCCGAACGAAGGAAACTTGCGGACATAGCGATCTTAGCTCTGTGTGCCGAGAAGCGTTGTTCCTCAATTTCCTTGATGTGTTATGAAAATTTTCGGCAAATCTCGCTTACAGGCACGTAACTAAGTCGTTTCGAACGAAGGAAACTTGCGTACATAGCGATCTTAGCTCTGTGTGCCGAGAAGCGTTGTTCCTCTATTTCCTTGATGTGTTATGAAAACTTTCGGTAAATCTCACTTATAGGCACGTAACTAAGTCGTTTCAAACGAAGGAAGCTTGCGTACATAGCGATCTTAGCTCTGTGTGCCGAGAAGCGTTGTTCCTCAATTTCCTTGATGTGTTATGAAAACTTTCGGTATATCTCACTTACAGGTACGTAACTAAGTCGTTCCGAACGAAGGAAACTTGCGTACATAGCGATCTTAGCTCTGTGTGCCAGAAGCGTTGTTCCTCAATTTCCTTGATGTGTTATGAAAATTTTCGGCAAATCTCGCTTACAGACACGTAACTAAGTTGTTCCGAACGAAGGAAACTTGTACATTCCGAACGAAGGAAACTTGCGTACATAGCGATCTTAGCTCTGTGTGACGAAAAGCGTTGTTCCTCAATTTCCTTGATGTGTTATGAAAAATTTCTTTTTGTATATATCTCTTACCGATACTTAACTAAGTCGTTCCGAACGAAGGAAACTTGCGTACATAGCGATCTTAGCTCTGTGTGCCGAGAAGCGTTGTTCCTCAATTTCCTTGATGTGTTATGAAAATTTTCGGCAAATCTCGCTTACAGGCACGTAACTAAGTCGTTCCGAACGAAGGAAACTTGCGTACATAGCGATCTTAGCTCTGTGTGCCGAGAAGCGTTGTTCCTCAATTTCCTTGATGTGTTATGAAAACTTTTCGGTATATCTCACTTACAGGTACGTAACTAAGTCGTTCCGAACGAAGGAAACTTGCGTACATAGCGATCTTAGCTCTGTGTGCCGAGAAGCGTTGTTCCTCAATTTCCTTGATGTGTTATGAAAATTTTCGGCAAATCTCGCTTACAGGCACGTAACTAAGTCGTTCCGAACGAAGGAAACTTGCGTACATAGCGATCTTAGCTCTGTGTGCCGAGAAGCGTTGTTCCTCAATTTCCTTGATGTGTTATGAAAAAATTTCGGCAAATCTCGCTTACAGGCACGTAACTAAGTCGTTCCGAACGAAGGAAACTTGCGTACATAGCGATCTTAGCTCTGTGTGCCGAGAAGCGTTGTTCCTCAATTTCCTTGATGTGTTATGAAAATTTTCGGCAAATCTCGCTTACAGGCACGTAACTAAGTCGTTCCGAACGAAGGAAACTTGCGTACATAGCGATCTTAGCTCTGTGTGCCGAGAAGCGTTGTTCCTCAATTTCCTTGATGTGTTATGAAAATTTTCGGCAAATCTCGCTTACAGGTACGTAACTAAGTCGTTCCGAAAAGGAAACTTGCGTACGGATCTTATCTCCGAGAAGCTTGTTCCTACAGGTTACGTAAATCTAAGTAACAGTCCGTTCCGAACGAAGGAAAAAACTTGCGTACATAGCGATCTTAGCTCTGTGTGCCGAGAAGCGTTGTTCCTCAATTTCCTTGATGTGTGTTATGAAAACTTTCGGTAATCTCACTTACAGGCACGTAACTAAGTCGTTCCGAACGAAGGAAACTTGCGTACATAGCGATCTTAGCTCTGTGTGCCGAGAAGCGTTGTTCCTCAATTTCCTTGATGTGTTATGAAAATTTTCGGCAAATCTCGCTTACAGGCACGTAACTAAGTCGTTCCGAACGAAGGAAACTTGCGTACATAGCGATCTGAGCTCTGTGAGCCGAGAAGCGTTGTTCCTCAATTTCATTGATATGTTATGAAAATTTTCGGCAAATCTCACTTACAGGCACGTAACTAAGTCGTTCCGAACGAAGGAAACTTGCGTACATAGCGATCTCAGCTCTATGCGCCGAGAAGCGTTGTTCCTCAATTTCCTTGATGTGTTATGAAAATTTTCGGCAATCTCGCTTAAAGGTGCGTAACTAAGTCGTTCCGAACGAAGGAAGCTTGAGTACATAGCGATCTTAGCTCTGTGTGCCGAGAAGCGTTGTTCCTCAATTTCCTTGATGTGTTATGAAAATTTTCGGCAAATCTCGCTTAAAGGCAGGTAACTAAGTCGTTCCGAACGAAGGAAACTTGCGTACATAGCGATCTTAGCTCTGTGTGCCGAGAAGCGTTGTTCCTCAATTTCCTTGATGTGTTATGAAAACTTTCGGCAAATCTCGCTAATCTTTCAGGTTATGCAATTGTTTTCCATCAAATTCTGTTTATAAATTTCCGTCAAAATTTGCGTACAATATCTTTTCGAACGAAGAATTCGTACTGCTTTAGCTGAGTGACTTATCATTCTTTCCATTGCTGAAAACTTTATAATTCTTAATATTGAAATAGCTATTGTCTACTGACGTATAATCTGGTAAACTGTCTAATTATTCGTTAAAGTTTGTCAAAGTGTACCTTTCTTGATGTGGAAATTTTCTAATTTCCTTAGTTAAATTTCCGAAAAATTGCTACATGTCTAAAAGTTGTACCGAAGGACTTTTATTGTCCTGAGGTTCTAAATTTTGGTTTTACTTCAGTACAAGTTTCCGAATTCGTATGTGAGAAACTTCGTTTCATAGCTTGTCCAATTTCTTGTTGAAATTTATACTATTTCTAAATCGTTACAAGCTTTACTAATTTCCTTAACGTTGAAATTTGTCATCCAATTAGTTTTCCGGACGTATT